>APFE031325801.1:0-14507 GCA_000404065.3 Pinus taeda | reverse complement strand
CTATATCTCTTCCTCAAGGCAGTTCCTTTCTTAATCTTTTTTGCTGTGAGAGATTTTGGGGGCGGCTTCCTCTGTTTTAATTTATATTTGAACAGGTCCATATCAGGGGTCCTCGGATCCAAATCTGTTGTCCACGTCTTTACAAAAAGTTTTGTTTGCGACAGTTAAAAAACGATGATCTGCGTATCATCGTGTTACATGTTTTTGTTTTGTATAGATACTCTGTCCTCCGACAATCAACAGTCTATGTGCTGTCTCTGGTTTTACCAGATGTGAACCTACGCTTAAATGCTCCTTTTTTATATCTATAATAAAAAGAACTCTTTTTTTCTCTGGAAAAAAAAGGATCCTTATTAAAAAAAAACTAGAAAAATACCTTTGTATGATGGTAAATCTAGCTAAAATCTATTCTCTCCAGTATGCTTGAAGATTATGCAGGGGCTAAATTTAAGCATATTTATATTTTCATCTTTTCCTCAAAGCATTGTATTGAACATACACTCAAGTTTTGTCTCATGCACAGCATTAGTGGTCTATGGTAGTGTGTACCATGCCTAGCCTTACGATTTTCTCAATTTTTTTACAAAGTTTTTCAAACTTGGTCTTATATCTTATGGATGTGATCAATGAACCTATTTCTTACCCATGCATAATAACCTCTTTCGTCTTTTTTAATATTGGTTTCATAAATGGGTCAAAAACAATTATTAGAATAGCAAATAAGAAAACAAGGCATGCCAAATGTGAAACTAGGCATTGGCCAAATCCCAAAACACCTTGGGATGAAAGAGCCTATCACATGTGTGATACTAAGAGAGTTGAAGACAAAAAACACTTTATTTTAGAATGTCCATCTTATACTCACATCTGATCTAATTTTCAAAATATTTGTCGCACTGCCAACCTTGACCTTTTAAGTGAGCAAAACTATGGTTATATGGGAAAACTTATCGCACCTTTTTTAAGCATATAAATAAAATTTTAAAGAATTCTGATTAATCTCTTACTTTCTTAAGGTTTGATGACCCATGTAGATTTTAGTGGATATTAATCATCATCATCAATTTATTTATTGTTTAATTTTTTTGTTCTTAAGGTTTGGCGGCCCATATAGATCCTAGTAGATATTAATCATCATCATCAATTTATTTGTTGATAGATTATTTTTTACTATAATTATAATATAATTGAATTTGTAAATAATCATAATATTGTTTAGAGAGTTTTCGGCGAAATCACATAAACCATCTTTTGTCGACGCGTTTCGAACCAACCAGTGTGGTTCATCGTCAGGGCAAGTTGAATAACCAATCCAGCTTCGCTTGTTAAATAGGATGTGCAGAGACTCCAACGGCTATATTGCCAACGACTAATTTTGACCTAATGACCCAAGTCAAACCACTAACATTCTTGTTTTATTTAATTTATTATTATTTTTTTAAATAAGATAAATTAGGTAAATAATATTAAAAGAATTCATTTGTTAATTTAGCTAATAGTATTTGTTTATTAATAGATGAATAATATAGAATTTTTATTTATTATTTCTAGAAATTAGCTGATAATATATAATTTACCTGATTTAGCTAATTTCTAGAAATAATAAATAAAAATTAGATATTATTTGTTTTTGGATATTCATATACATCTATTAATAAACAAATAAAATTAGCTAAATTAACAAATGAATTCTTTTAATATTATTTACCTAATTTAGCTTATTTCGAAAAATAATAATAAATTAAATAAAACAAGAATGTTAGTGGTTTGACTTGGGTCATTAGGTCAAAATTAGTCGTTGGCAATATAGCCGTTGGAGTCTCTGCACATCCTATTTAACAAGTGAAGCTGGATTGGTTATTCAACTTGTCCTGACGATGAACCACACTGGTTGGAGTCTCTGCACATCCTATTTAACAAGTGAAGCTGGATTGGTTATTCAACTTGTCCTGACGATGAACCACACTGGTTGGTTCGAAACGCGTCGACAAAAGATGGTTTATGTGATTTCCCTGAAAACTCTCTAAACATTGTTATGGATCACAGAAGTCTAAATTCCTTAAAGATTAAATTTTTTAAAATGTAATTTTAAATTTATAATTTAATTGTAATATATAACAAAGGTTATATATTACGTGTTGTCTAGTTTAAATAAAGCTTAATTAAATTAAAAAATAATAAAGACAAAAAATTCATCATAAAAATAAAATATTGTAGTGTTGAAAGCTATCACCAAAAATTAAGAAATATAATGATGATGATGAAGATGATGATGGTTAACGTCCACTAAGACCAAACTTCGTCTATCGGACCTAAAGAAACAAATTATTTAGTTTGATTTAAGATTTTATTCCTATGCTCAAAAAGCTTGGAGAGAAGTCGCCCAAGTTCACTATAATTTTGATATCGTAAAAGGCTAGGAAGGTTAGTGTTGCGACAAAGATTATGAAACTGAGATCTAATGTGGTTGTACACGGGGCGCTCTAAGAGGAAGTGGTTTCCATCCTCGATGTTCTTATTCTCACAGAGATGGCAGATCCTTTCCATCCATGGTGTTTTAGGAACTGCCCAACAACCTGTTTCACTATGGAGCTCATGAGAGTTTGTTCTAGTCTTCGCTATATTAATTTTCGTCTTTGAACCAGTTAAAACAAAGAGATACTTTTGATCTTCTAGGGTGGGGTTGATGACCTTCTTATAATAACTTAATTTTCTTTCAGCTGCTAAATCTTTCTCACACCACATTTTTTCTTTGAACTTAGAAGTAACAATATTTTTAATGTTATTAATGTTTTGCAATGCATCATTCTCGTTGATTTCTCAATGGTTTAACTAGGCCCTCGTGTCTTTATACCACCCCTGCTTGAGCCTTAGGTGGTTTTAGCTGGAATTTAAAGCTAGCTTAGTAATTCTATGGTCTCCTATGTTATTGAGTTTGTGCTTGTACACCAAAAGCCTAGTCATAGCTAGTCTCTCGATACGGGAAAGACCTACTTCTATCAAGAGAATAGGATAGGGTGTGTTGCTTTTAATTTTCAGGTTATATGTTATAAAACACTTCTGGATTTGCTCAATCTTTCTCTAGGATTCTCTAGAGATGCTGCAACCCTAGACCTCACATCCATATAAGATAACAAGAGTGACTAAAGTTTCAAAGATGAGCTTCTTTTTATCCCACATTACGAGGTTTGTCGTTTTACGATAATTTTCAAGACCAAAATAAGCTTTCCACCCCCCATTGATCCTTTTCTCAATGCTATAGTTCTAGTTGAGCTTGTCATGAATATCAATTCCTAGGTACTTGTAAGAATACACTTCCTCCAAGTTGTTATTGTCATACATAAAATTAGCGTAAGTGTCCTTCTTGGATTTGATAACCATAACTTTTGTTTTGTCGGTGTTAACAGTCATACCCATGGTAGAGCATAAATCCTTAAGAAGCCTATGTTGCTTATCAAGATCAAATGGGCACCTTGCGAGAAGAACAATATCGTCAGCATAGAGAAGAAGGATGATGACTATCCCAGCTAAGATCGTGCCAGCACATCCTGCTTCCTCTAAATACCCTTCAAGCTTGTTAATGTATATAGTTAACTCTTATACTTTCACGGCGCTCGTTTCTCCAATTTATGAAGCTATGGGCTGGCTAATCCACCTCACATCAAACCCAGTGCCCAAGTAGTTTGGCCAATAGTAGGCCATGGAAATATTGAATGGGGATGTAGGTGAGGTTTTCGAGGGATACAAATAACCTCTGGGTTCTTCCAGCTTTGGCGAGCATCTGGAATAACCAGTGAGAATTACAACTTTACTTGCACTGCATTGTGTGCATATATATATATATAAATAAATTATTAAAAATATGTATGTTTTAATATAATAGTAAGTAATGTTAAAAGTCAAAAAAATGGATAATAGAAAAAACCAAAAAAAAAAAAAATGAAATGAAACTAAAAACAAAAAATTAGTAACTAATAGAAACAAAAGTTACTAAACAAGTCATAATAAAGCCTTAACCAATCACCTTACAAATAAATGAATTTAAATAATAATAATAAATGAATTCCTAATGTTAAATATGGGTAAGTGACATAATTTTTTGGACATGGGCAAACTAATAGGTAGTGAAAGCAAAATTGAATGCCTAATACAAATGATTAAAATATTATATGTTTTAAATTTTGTATGTTGTTATTGGTTAAATTTAGATTTAAAATTAAAAGTAAAATCTAATTAAGTTGGTTTAAGGGTAAAATTATCACTTCTTTTTTAAAAGTCATCTAATAATATAGATTAAGTGTAGTTTAACGAGAGGACATTTTTGGCCCAAAAATAATACAAATTCCAACACGATTTTGATAAAGGCGGAAAAGTTTCATGATTTTGGATACTCTAGGTGATTATGATGGTGTGGAATCCATTTCCACCATCAAAAAAATTATTCAAACACTCTCATGGTCAATTTTTTTGAAAAAAAAAAATTGGTTAGATTTGGCATGGTGTTGAATCCATTTCCACCATCAAAAAATTATTCAAACACTCCCATGGGCAATTTTTTGAAAAAAATGGTTGGATTCGTCTCATACACAATGCTCAATGCTCTCATAAAGTATACATGGTTGAACTTTGGTAATTAAATTAGTGCAAAGAAAATTTTCTAGGAAAAAAATAATCGTATACATCAATTTGATGCCTAATTTGAACATGACTTAAAATTAAAATGATTATTATTAAATTAAAACTTAATATCTTAAAACTTTTTAGATTGGTTTGTTGTATTAATACATTATTTTTAAGTTTGTTTATTAAATTATTATATTTTTAATCACTCCAGTTTTGTTAAACAAAAGTGTAAAATTATTTTAATTTAGATATATTGAATATAGATGGTCACTTGGGTCTACCTTAAGTGATTGGGAGGAATGATTGTTATCTTCGCCCTATGTTTCAATTATGGTAAGTGACATGATGAACTTTGTTGTAATTGTTTCGGGAATATGTGTTTTTTTTGTAAGTCAATGAGTGATTATATTACTCATTCATAAAAATGCATATATCGTTCTCCATGCTTACTAGTCTACCACTAGGGAAATTAGACCAACCTCAAAGGAGAAAAGCATTTTTTTATTTAAACAATTTGAACTAGATAACAAAACCATAAAGATAATACAATCTGAAATAGCTAAACAATTACCAATACAAGTAAACTATCAACACCCAGGATTGCAACCAAGCTACTATTAGCAAATATAACTAAAAGGAAAATTAAGGTCATTTATTTTGACAAACAATCCACTTGAATATTATCAAGTATGTCACACTCCTCATCAAAGGTAGAGTAGACCAAAATTTGAAAGCAAACTTGAAGTTCGAAGTAAAGCTACATAAGTATAACTTCGCCCATATGAATCTAGGATAAAAGAAAGCACACTCAGAGTGTTACACACCCAACCCCTAATGTTGTATTGGGTTGTGGGGTATAATTAGGCCTAACCTTCAAGGTTTATTATGAAGATGGGGTTATCAAATTTACTCTTTCTTCCATCGCCTCAAATCATACTTTTAATGCACCGTCGTCTTCTACTCGTTGACACCTTTCCAACGATGTGAATTTCATCTCATTGAGCTCTGAGTACAAAGTTATGCCCTCTTGAAAATCTTACCCTTTTGAATCCACATCAACACCATCCAATCCACGTGGTTGACATGTGGTGGCCCTTTGCTACGTGTCACTCCCGTGTCAATCCAAGTATATTGCATGTTTGTCATATCAAAGCCCCCCCATATAGTTATTTCCATATTAGAGTGTATTCTCGAGCTCTTCAATATCCCAATATACATATATATCAATGGCCCAATATGTTGATATCCCATATGCCTGATCTTCCCAATATGTCGATATGGAATTACCAAGATATTAGGGATTTTCTATAACTATAAAAACTTGCAAAATATCAATATACCCATGGGTGGATGGCCAACTCAGCATGCCACCTCATTTCTATCACACCTAGTCACAGTTCGATATGTGGCATATGCTTACATGTCCTTTTCCACGTGGAATTATTAACATGTGCCACATATCATTGAGTTTTTCCTAGCTAGCATGCTAAAAATGTTGAATACAGGTGACACGTGTCATACATGTCACATTGTCACATCATCATTCCTGAAATCATCCCTCGAAAGTCCCAAGATTTGATACCTTGGTGTTGTCATTTAACATGTTTGATTAATAAAGATTTTGTCGTCAAGTGTTGATGCATCAACCGAAACCACAACATACTTGGATTTTCCCAAAGACATTTCTTCCATTCTCTTGGGCTCCAATATATCAACAAGCCCCCCTTCCATCTCACTCTTGGTCATAGGCCTTGTGTCATCCATGTGACCAAGGGCTAAGGTTGAGGCCTTCAAACCCCAAATTCTCATAGAAGCTTCTATTAAGGGACTCTGTCCAAAAATTCCTTTTAGCCCAAAGCAAAGAGTCACTCTTGAGAAAGGCTTAGCCACAAAGAGAATCCTTAACATGTCCTAAAATTTAAAGAGATGTTTTTTATTGGGCCTTGATCTACATAGAAGACTCTTGATGACATCGGTCTCCACCAACTACAACATTAACCAACAGCCTCCATTTTACTGCCAATTTACCAAGTCCTCCTTCTAATAAGTTAAAGAGACCTTTATATTGAGTTCTCTCTGTCTGAGGTTTATAATCCTCTCATTCCCTCCAGGAAAACATTCCCATTAGTTAGTAATCTACAATAATGTACATATGGTTGTTCTAAACCTTCTGGCCTCCAACAACTCGAGAGTTATTTAGTGAAATCTTTAATGTTTTCCATTAAATGTTCTCGGAATATTTTTTTCCCTCGAGGTGCCCCTTTTGAAATCAAGGCTTTTGTTCATGCCTTTGACTTCCACATCATTCACAAGAGCCTCTAATTACATAAGGTGGCCTAGAGCTTCTCTAGTTTTCCTAAGAACAAACCATAGGCACTAGCATGGTTGGGACTAGAAGTCCTTCAATCCCATGCTTAATGTTCCATTTACTTCCTATCCATAACATGAGAGACATGACACAAAAGCATATTAAAGATTGAATATCGAGCACATGAGCATTATACATCCATTCTAGCATGATTTATTGCTTCTCATCATACATATAACTTATAAAGACCATATTGTCCATTAAGCATACAAACACATAAACGTAATGCATTTAAGCAATGATCATATCTTTCTCACTAACATACTTTACATTACATAAATAATGTCCACAAGTGTACTTAAATGATCAAAGATCATATTATGTATATAACTGATGAAAGGTGAGCCACATTCCACCCCACCATAGGCTAATTGCACTACAATATTTCTTGTAGTTGCGCACCACCGAGCGAGACCAAGAAGCCTTGAGGGAAGTTCTTAGTAATATAGGGTGGAATCACGAAGGCCACTCTTTTTCATCAAGTTAACCCATCAGTACCCTTTAGATCACACCAAGCCTAGGGTTCTACCAAGCTATTATGGGTGGTTTCTTAGCTTCTCTACACAATAGACCCCACAAGGGCAACATCTCTTGGGCTATTGGTGGTGTAAGAATGAAGGCCACTCCCCTTCATCTGCTCAAAGGTCAATATGGAGTCTTTCAGCCTATAGAGCTAAGGCCTAATCTCAATCCCATTGTGGTAAAAATGGAGCCTTCACAGCACAAGGAGAGCCCTTCACTCACCGAAGAGCTTCTCCATGCCTCTCTCGAGTGCCCAGGTGCATGGCTTCCAACATTTTACCTAGTAGATCGCCATTCCAATCTCGCACAACATGAAAGGAGCCCTTTGCTCAATGAAGAGTCCCTCGATGCCTCCTTCCAACGTCTTGGCATAAGAAAAATAATCCTCATTAATCTATTTGACCCTCTAGCTCGAGCTAAGACTCACCCTCTTACCTTGCTCACTAAAATTTGGCAAACCAGAAATCATGCACAACGTTCCCTTCTCGTTCACACAAGAGCCTCCACTAGCATTAGTCTCATATTTCTTTACACCTCTTGCTTTATAATTTTCTTCATTCTCTTTTCTGTTTTATGTTTTCTTTAGATTAGCCTTCCTTGGGTTTCTTCCTTTACATTATTATGTGTCAGGTCTGCCCACACTTTGGGTAGATTAGAAACTTTTGGTGAATTCTTCTAGTGGTATGCTACACATATGTCTTGAGTAGTCTTGGTACTATTTCCCCATTCTTCTCATATTTATAAGCCTTTCCATTAGATATTTTCTTAGGGAAAGGTTAACTATCTTGATCCTTATGAATATTTTGCTCAGCGAACAATCCATTGGAAAATATTAATCCTCCAAATACATTTTGTTGGTGTGATATCCCCAGTCACTTTTGCCCTTTTAGATATGGTAAATATTTGAATGGGTGGGACAAAGGGACAATTCATTCAAGGACTTTAGAAGATTTTTCTACATGAACAAGCCTTGGAGGCTAACAAATGGCATGGGGCAAAAGGCCAAATGGCATGAGGTTGATTAGCTTGAAAGATTGACCAATGATGATCTGGCCAACCATAACAAAGAGTTGGATACAAAAGGATAGGTGGGACACTTTTGGTTGGTCCAAAGGGGTTGGTCCAGACTGGGCTCTAACTAATCACAGCCTAAATTCGAACAGTAGAAAAGGAGGGGAATTGAGTTGGGAAAGATACGACAGACAATAAGGAAATCAAAGAAAGTGAGACCGAGCATGAGAGAAGATAGAGGAAAGGTTAAAGGTATTAAAAAAGTAGATCAGGGGGCATTTTTATAGTAGGGTGATAGAGGCACAAGGAAGTGAACAATGTGCCCTATATGTTGAATAAGTTAGGGTAGACTTGTAGAACATGAAGGGAGGAACTGAATAAACCTTGTACTCCCTTCATTGGGTGGGGTTACCGTGATAATACATTTGGGTGGAGGTTAAACCTCTAGAGACCCTAATATTGATTAAGGGTAGAGGCTCTAACCTCTGGATTCCCTAGAATATTGGTAAATTTATTGGTCCTAGAGCAGTATTCTCAAGTCTTGGAAGTTAGCTCAGGGGTGTCGATTGCACGAGGAGTCTAATGGCAACATGTCTGAGGTTGGGAGGTGATTTATTGTCCCTAATCCAGTTTCTTATTCTCTTTTGGGATATGAGTTCTTCCATGTTCAATGTGTAGTGAGTTTATTACTACTATTAGTATGTTGGATGCATGGTGGATTATGGTTGTTTGGGCATGTTATGGTAATTGGTTACACTATAAAGAATTAATAACATATAATGTATAGCCTGTGTTGTGTGAGGGATAGTGTGGATGTGTAGTCTAAACATGCAACATAAGGTATGGGTGGTTGACAAGTATTTTATGTAGTGATCACAAATTGTGTCGACCTCAGTTCCAAACCTTTAATAAACTCGTTGATTTTTCCAACCTTAGTTTCAATCTTTATATTTTGTTGGTTATGTTTCTTTCACCAGAATGGGAATTGGGCAACCTTAATTTCACTCTATATATCTTACTGTACATGTGTTTTGCTTTAAATTGTGAGGTTGTGCTTTGTTTTTGTCCCTACATCTTGTTGGCTATGCTTAATGCTTCCAACTGTGATTTCAGTTGCATTCTATTGCAGTAAATCAATCCTCATATTTTATTGGGTGTGTTCATTGCTTCAAACTGTGAATTAGGTTAGACTTAATTTCAAATTTTCTATGTTGTTGGTTATGCTCTTCACTACAAAGTGTGATTTGGTTTGGGTTCAATTCCATCCTTATGTATACACAATGTGTATTGTTCTCAATCTATGAAGTGAAGGTTATTCATGTTACATGTGTATGTATTCGGAAATACGATTTTAGCAAATCATTAATAGGACTCAATTAGCTTATGGATGGATAATTGCAGTGAACGCTTTGGTGATGTTTACCTATACATCTCGTCAAAATGGATGAATAGCTCTCTTAGATATTCAATTCATTATTTTTACATCTTGCATATCACGGTGAATATTTGAGTTATCTTGCTTCGTTGGTTTGAGGTTTGCACTATTGTCTATATGTACACCATATTGTGGGATATTATTTGACGATTAATAATAATTTTATCAAATACTTTGAGGAGCTTTGCTTGTTTTTTATAACTTGTCAATTTGTATACATGCCTTTTTAGTGTTTTTGAATTATAGATCATTTGTAGTCAGGTGGATGTTTCCTAGTCAGGTTCCTTTGTTCGCTTGAGATGCTCATAATTTGCACAAGAAATTAGCTTTGTTTAAAAATAGAGATAGCGCAGATGAAGAGTAACTGAAGGGTTCCAATACCTACGTATATACTAGTTGAAACTCCTAGATACAAGCCACTGTCAGTGTGACTATTGGCAGTTGAAAGGAAAATTCTATGAGTTTCATTCCACTACTTATATCCACTTTATGAAACAATCCATTTCCAATGGTTATTTCAAACATGATTCTGACAATGGAATGAAATGGCCCTGATTGGCCATATCCATGGGTAATTTATCTCCTCTTCTAGATGTGGTTGTTTGTATATCCCTATCATCATTGGTAATATGCTAGATAGCATAATCTTCATCATCATGGATTGTTGTAGGTTGAGGTTGTTCACAAGCCTTACAAACTATGTTGATATTCGGACCTAGATTAAAAAACTTGGTCACGCTTGAATCTGGGCATTTTTATTTTGTGATATCCTCATCATTTTCAAGAATACAATCATATATAACATCCATCTCCACATTTTTCTGGTAACCAAAATGATCTTCTGAAGTAACATCATTATTGTATGACCAATTCTCTGTGTCATTCTTAAAGGTAGCTATATTTTGGTAGGTTCCACAAGTAGACTAAGCTTGAACTCCTGATTTCTCACGACCTCGTTCATCATCTTGGCATTGAAAGGAATCAGTACAACACTATTTTAAATATACTTGCTTGATTTCAAACATGATTCTAACATTTGAATGACCCTTATTGGCCCAATCCATGGGTGATTTATCTCTTAATCTATATGTGGTTGCTTGTATATCCATGTCATCATCCCTAATAGGCTAGATAGCATAGTCTTCATCATCAGGGACTATTGTAGGTTGAGGTTGTTCACAAGCGTAACCAACTGTGTTGATACTGGGACATATAACCAAAAACCTACTCAGGCTTGAATCTAGGCATTTTTCTTTTTTGACATCCTCGTCATTTTCAAGAATACAATCATATATAGAATCCATTTCCACGTTTTCTTCGTAACCAGAATGATCTTCTGAAGCACCATCGTTATTGTATGACTAATGCTTTGTGCCATTCTTAAAGGTACCAAAATTATAATATTTCGGTAGGTTCCATAAGCAGACTAGGCTCGAGCTCCTGATTTATCACGACCTCATTCATCGTCTTGGAATTGAAAGGAATCAAGCCAACATGATTTTAGATCTACTTCGTGCTTGTCCTTACCATAAAATTTATGAGTCAGGTCATTATTATAAATTTTTAGATCTGCGTTACTTGCATCAATGAGATAATGAGCAAACTATCACAATATGATGTACCTCTTCCACAAATGTATTCCTCATACTACCACAATTTTTTACAACATTCACATCATAGCTTTTCATGAGAAAAATTTTTGTAGAGAAGGAAAACCTTGCCATCACTTTAAGGTGGAATGAATGACAAGTTAAGATTACCATACCTAGAAACGCAGGGTTACCCATCATCTTAACATTCTTATAATCCATTTGAAGTCAAGCAACATAATGAACATAAGGGCAAAGCAATAAGACAAATTGTATTATCTATGTGCCCGCCAATTGGTGTGGTACATATGCCCTCCTCATGGTGCTATCTAGATCGAACCTGGAATATATATATATATATCCCAAAAATTGTGAACTTGGCCAAAAATATTGGTGGCAAATGGTTGTTTCTCTTGGTGGGATGTTGTGATTTGTTTGATTAATGAAAAATATTTGTATTGCCATAAGTATTACCTTTTGAACCAATTCTGAATCCCTACTCGAATTTGTCTAGTGTTAGACATTGTGTAGTCCTCTTCTTGGCTAAAATATTGTATTTGAGCTTCGAAACCTTTAACAAAATTGTTTATGAGTTTCATTTTAAACTGTGATATTTTGGAATGCATGATTTGCTCCAATAGAAGTTACTGCCATGGGAATTTTAGCTCCAACTTCATCAAAATATTTGGGATAAGGAAATATGAATTTTTGCAAGAGCACTCTGGATGTTTCTTTCAAGATGTGCTTTATTACAGGTAATCTAGAAGAGACTATTTGGGCCAAGAGAAACATCCATACTTCCTTGGATTTGGATTTATTTGGTGTAAGAAAGTTTCATAATTATGCGCTGAGGATTTTGAGCATTGGTTTCCCTCCTCCTCATGACTTCATGTGGTTTGTATTATATTAAGGCTTCATTGTTTAATCAATTGATATGTTAATTATAATTACAATTATTCAAGTTTTTTCCCAATTTACATTTACATGTATATACAAGGATCAATAACATAATTAATTACAATTACAATGTTAATGCGGGTTAAGTGTTGGGGATATTACACAAAGTGATAAAGACACAACAACTAATATAGAAAGAAATTGTAAAAGAGAAGAGCGTGACTAGATCCAAAAGATATAACCAAAACCTAAAACTAAAGCTACAAAGTTGAGGACCAAAATCAAGATCCAGTGGTTGTGCTAACATGACAAAGAGAGTTTCTAGTTGCCAAGATGGAGGAGTTTTCTTTGGTTCCCAACCATCCAAACATATATGCTTGCAGTTCACTAAGTCAACAATAATGAGTTTCATGAGCCGAATAAATGAGACATAAAAGGAACAAAATAAAATTCCAAATGACAAAGAAACTCTCTATCTCAGTTGAGTTGCCCAGATATATCCATAAGACACCAATTAGCTAGAAGCCGAGAGGATTTCTTACCATGTTTCTCCAAATGGTTCTAAATCTTGACACTTTTACTCCTATGATTGCCATGAAGCTAATCTGTTCAGGCACATTAGCTATGAAATGATGACTCTAAGATGAGATGGCAAGTGCATTGAACGACCATGCCATGGCGAAGATCTGCAAGTGATGTCCCTTGTGTGCAAGGGAGGGTAATGAATTCCAACACCATTGTTGACCATTACATCGCATTATTACCTTATGATCATTATTTGTTTCTATTGTAATGTATTAATGTTAAGTTACACATCGAATTTTTGTATAAGGAAGTGTCAAGTGTCAATTTGTCATTTGATTAAAGCAATAATTTTAAATTAAATTACTGTTATTATTATATAAGATGATTAGAGGCGTTTCTCTTTTCACATTGCAAATACCTTAAGATGATTTTCAAATCAACAACCATACATTATCTATACATGAGTATGATTCTCATTACATCATCTAAAGTCAACCTCTTGGATTATGTTATGCTCAAAGTTTATTACTATTAGGTTTATCAAATCATGATCACAATTGATCATCGATTTATACATAGGTTTGCAAAATGTATACATAGGCTTACAAATTATCTACTTAAATTTCCCTAACCCAACATATATTCTACATGGTTATGCTTTAGTTTGTAAGTTGGCGACAACATGGTGCAATAAGTTGTCACATAAATGGCGTAGGGTGTTCATTATAATTAGACAAAAACAAATGTGAGGTTCAACACCATTGCTCCAAGATAGTTATGGGTGATTATGACTTAATCTTATTCATGGCTCTTCCAAAGTCAATGTAGAATAAGTGGAAGTGCATTACCATAATTTTCACTAAGTTGTACGTGAAACATGTGTACTCTGTTTTGAGTCTGTAACAGCGCTGGTGAAAATTGCATGTAATAAAAGTTAATAAAGGCAAAATAAGACCATAGTTAAGGAACATGTATTCCAAGCTGAATGTTGGGAAAAGAGATCCTAGTGGGCATCACTGGATGTCTTTATGGCTAAAGGACATTGGAAAAGACAAAGGCAAAGGCATTAAAAAGGCAAAAGGCATTTTGACACATTTATTTAAGAAAATAAAGGAAAATAGGAGGAAAGGGAGGTGAAAGGTCAGAGGTTGCATGTGAGGGGGAAATTGAAGGAAAATAATGGAAAATGAAGAAAGAGAGGCCTAATTGATAAAAAGACTTATGAGGATCAATTTGTAACCTTTTGCCAGTTCAGTTTTGGAGCTCTCTCATTATTCTCTCTCTCTCTCTCTCTCTCTCTCTCTCTCTCACTCTATCTCTCACTCTTGGACACTTAAAGTTTTCTTGGAGCACTCAAGCTTTGGAGAAAGGAAGGGAAAAGCAAGCAAAGGAAAGGAAGGAAAGAAAGGATCAAGCAAGGAAGAGCAGGATCAAGCAACTTCAGTAGGAATACTTGCAAGTAACATATTGCATGTGTGATTTCCTTATTGGTTTTGACATGCATGGCTTTGTATGTTGGTGTATGGTTCTCTTGTTG
>APFE031325786.1:1716-27490 GCA_000404065.3 Pinus taeda | reverse complement strand
ACTGATGTAGGCATCTGCAGTAGCCAGCCAAGGTCTTCCTAGGATGAGAGGGTACCTAGTGAGCTTTGCCTTTGGTTGGAGAACCAAGAAATCAACAGGGTACTCCCAGGAATCAATAGAGACAATGACATCTTCCACAATCCCCTCAGGGGTCACAGTGGAGCAGTCTGCCAACTGCAGTACTATTGAGGTCTTTCTTAGGGAACCCTAAAGGTTGATTTTGAGCATAATGTCCCTGGTCATCACTTTAATGGCAGCCCCTAGATCAATCAAGGTATGGGGGATTATGGTGCCACTGATGTGGACATCAACTACAAAACTCCCAGGGTCGAGATATTTTGGACAAATTACCTACCCCAACATCAGGTCGGATAGTTGTCTTATGACATTGATAGTTAGGGCAACTCTCTTTCGCCTGCCTAGGTGTCTGAAGCACTTCTCCTTGATCATCTTGTTGTATATAGGCACATCCTTTATGGCTTGGAGAAGTGGTATTTTTGCACATAATTGTTTCAGTTCTCCCAGAAGTTCAGTTTCTTCTGGGGTCGGTTGTGTGGTTCTAGTTAGTCTCTCAGGAAACGGTGGAATGACATTGGGTTCACTTTCCTGTTTTTCTTCCTCAGCCTCCTTAGGAGGAGGAGGTTGGCTATTTGGGAGAACCTTCCCAGATTGTAGGTTAATCTCCTAAATCTCCACAGCATAGGTTGGGCATGATGTTTCCCCACTATATACCTGATGGGCTTGTCGATTGTTGGGGTTCGAGTTCGGTTGAGCAAGTATTTGGGGTTGTCTTGGACGAGCATGAGGTAATGGTTGTGGTTGAGCAGGTGGTGGAGGCAAAAGAGTGCGAGGAGAGTTATACTAGGGCCTCCACCCATGATGAGGTGCATTCCATTGAGGTTGTGTCTGAGCATAAGAGTGAAACGAGTGAGCAACTGGCGGAGCCTAGTATTAAGAAGGATATGAACAAGAAGGGGATGTGGACCAGGGCGGATGAGCAGGGGGGGGCCAAGAAGGCATGGAAGTGGCTTGATTGGGGTGGTAATAGCTCTGAGAGGTCCCTTGCATTCCCTGTTGGTAAGGTCTGGGTCCATGTGGCCTCTTTTGGTTCATGAAATAGAGTGGTTCAGTGGCTCTTTCAGCCCCCCGATATGTGGCTTTGATTCCGGGAAAGGAAGGGCATTGATTAGTAGGATGGTCTTGTTCACAGACTAGACACACTTCTACAGAGTGCAGTGGACATTTGTTCCTAGGATGTTTTCTCGTGCACTTGGGACAAAAGATGACCAAAGCTCTCTCAGCTTCCTCTTATTTCATTTTGATATGCAAGGTATCCATTTGCATGGCAAGAGTCTGCCTAACCTCGCTCTTGAAATCTTCCAGTCTATTCTCAAGTTCATTTCTAAGGGATGAGCTGGATGAGGATGTACTGGCTAATGGTTGACTTCCCCTACCTCTCTTCCTAGCTAACCTAGAATGGTTTCTAAACACAATCTTTATGTCATCACAAGGTAGTTGGTAGATATCTCCCCCAGTTAGCAAATGGAGGGTATCTAGAAGGTCTTCAGGGACTCCTCTGAGCAGAACCAACTTCAACTATTCAGGGTCAAGTGTGCACCTAGCCCTTTTATAATTGAGTTGAAACCTCTCTTCATAGTCTTCCAAAGATTCATCACTACCCATGGTCATTCAGAAGATTTCTTCCTTGGTTTTCTTTGACCTGCAATAGTCCCGGTATTTGTTGTTAAAGTCTTGTTGCATCTGAGCCCAAGTTGTGATACTGTTTCTAGGTAACCCCATGAACCAGCACAAGGCTACATCCCTGAAGGTAGAAGGAAACAGTTTCAACTTCTGCTCGTCTTCTACATAGTCATAGGTTCGACAGAGAACAACAAATTCAAACAAGAAAGTATCAGGATCTTCGATAATCAGTCCATTGAAGTGAGGTAAGGGTAAAGGACTTATGTTTTTCATTTTTGTGTCCACATTGGTCTCCTGAATAGGAAAGGCACCTTCTATTCTTTCCCCATTCCCTTTAACGTTTATGTTTTCAGCCATGGTCTCAGGAGGAATGGTTTCTTGCTCTTATTTTATTATAGGATCTTCGTATATCTCTAGAGGTTCACCTAGAGGATCTTCTAGATCACTGCCACCAAAGAAGAGAGAAGGGTTACCCAGTGATGTGTTGGCGGTGTTGGGTAGGAATTTTCCTGAATTGTCTTTGTTCCTACGAGGCATGAAAGGAAATCTCTTTTTTTGGGGGGATTTTTATGTTTCTTTTTTCTGCTTGTACCTGCAAAAACTGAAAATGATTGAATAGAAAATTGCAACTAACTAAAATAAACCTTGTTGAAATGAAAATTGTAGAATTGAAATGAAAGCAGGAAATGTCTAATCTACGCTTGCTGAAATGAAATTTCAGAATTGAAATGAAAGCAAGAAATGACTAATCTACTTTTGCTAAATGAAATTGCATAATTGGAATGAAAGAAAGAAATGACTAATCTACTTTTGTTGAAATGAAATTGCAGAATTGAAATTAAAGTAGGGAATGTCTAATCTACGCTTGCAGAATGAAATTGCATAATTGAAATGGAAGCAGGAAATGTCTAATCTACTTTTGCAGAATTGAAATCAAACAACTACTCTACTTTTGCATAAATAAACTACTTAGTAGAATGTTGCAGTAGAAAATAGAAGAAAAGTAGTAATCACAAAATACTCTGACGCTCCCCCAGCAAAAGCACCAAAAAGAGTGGTGGGCTCCAGTATTCCAGCAATAATGCTGCAACTCCTGGGGCTTCCCTTTTTAGTAACTTTTATCAACCCGGTAGTTCGTAACAAACTTGGAAGCGATGGCGCTATATGCACAAGTACTAGCTCTTACTACAGGTTGTCACTTGATCAGTTGGCACAAGTTCACTAGGATCTTAAGCCAACTTCTATGAGTTCTTAGAAGAAGCCTTTACTGTGATGAATGAAAGATAACTCTATAGAGGCTATTCTACTTGCAGAAATAGAAGGAAAACTGAAATGAACTGCAAACCCTAGTTGTGTAAGAAAAGAGATGGAAACTACTGAAATGGGTGCCATTAACTTCTAAAAAGATAAATTTCATTTATTCAAACTACTTCTGAAGAGAGATGGAAAGATATCATCTTTTTGTACTTTTGATTATTTTTATGTGGAATTATTATGCTTATGGTTTGACTAATTGTGACTGTGCAGAGGGTTGGTGGCAAAGGAGGATGGAGTTGGCATTTGTTGAAGATAAGGAAGGTGTGGAGAGGTCCTAAGAAGTCCCTCGTACCCTTCTGGAGAATTCCATTTCTATCAAACTTCGAAAAGTCGCTCGCATGAACTTCTACAGGAGGCTGCAGGGGATCTATAGGAGTTTCTACAGGAGAATCTACAAGAGGAGGTCGAAAGTGGTTGTTGAAGGCTTGAAGGTGAAAAAATGGTGGAAAAAGGGAAGTGAAGGCTGGATGAATGTGTTGGAGGGTCTAGGACTCTGTCAATGTAGATCGGGAACAAAAGAGAGGGTTGAAGTTGTTCAAAAGGGAAGAAAGCAACTTTATACAAAAACGCAGAAATTAGGGCAGATTGGTGAAATGAGCTGAATGAGTGGGGAAATCTTGAGGGATGAACTAGTATAGGTTGTGCTATGGAGGAATAATAAACTGGAGTGTTCTACAAGTGAGCTGCACAATTATTTCCCAAAACCGACCTAAGCAAAAAACCGAAAAAAAAAAAAAAAATAGAGTTTATTTATTTTGACCTAAAATCTGAGCTAAAAACATAAAAGTGTTGAATAGAACTTTATGAATAGAAATTTATGCGAGAAAGCCATGGTAAATGAACATGAAATAGTCTAAACATGTGGATCCAAGCAAATATCAACTTCTCCAACTCAAAACATCACACTAGCAATTGCATAAAGGGAAAAAACTGTGTTTTTGGTGGCAGGAGTAGTGCCTTGACCTCAAATCATGGTCCCAAGGAGGGAGAAAGGAGACCAAGACCTGTTGGTAGCCTTTTTGGATCTTTCTTTGTTACTACAACAAACTACTTAAGCAACTTGAAGTAAGAACAACTATTTTAACCATCAAAAGCAACCTATTTTACCAAAGCAAGATTTAACCTAAGCAACAAAAATTATCCTATGAATGCAAGCAAAAACATATAAATACACAAAGTAGGTGTTGAGCAGCTTGGGATGGACCCTAACCCAAGAGCTTCAGCCCTCTAGAAAATATCAGTGCTGGTTCAAAGCTGGATTCATCTTCATTGATCAAAAAATAATAGTTACATCATAAAACTGTCTGCAAAAATAGCTCGAAAATGAGCTAAGAACACGGCTATACAAAAGTGTGAAAATAAACTATCAGATGGCTAACCTACTGAGGCCTGAAGCCTTATTATTTATACAAGTGAGGACTCCCAACGGTCCTCCTAAACTTAAGGAACTCGACTGCCTAAAATTGGAGATAACATCAGCCCTACTTGAGTTGCTCGGCTGCCCCTTGGAATCATCGATGTGGTGGCCTTTGTACTCCAAGCTACTGATGGAGAACTCGAGGAAGGGTCATTAATGTAGGAGACACCCCTCCTATAAGTCCTCAACTCTCTTTCCTCGAATTTGGCTGCCATTCTGCTCATAAATGTCTGGTCCTTGTCCAAAAATTGTCCAAAAATCTGCAATAAACACTCATTAGACTATGTGGCAAAGTTACTATCCCCATTCACTCAATTGACATAAATATATTCAAAAACATGCACAAAACTATGGAGAATAGTAGATTAAATGAGAATAATAGGCATAATGAGCCCATATAGTTACCCATTTCTAGAGCTCATCATATATTCACGAAACCACTGCCCAGAGAAACATTTAAATATCTCAGACAAAATATCGTAGTTGTTTCTGCCTTATATTGCTATTAAATCCATTTTTTCAGAGGAATTTTACTACACACTGGTATCATGTAGTATATGCGTAGATACATGCGGGTTGCCTTGGCTAAAAGTGCGTATATTTTTTTCTAACCAAAAAAACAGTGGTAGCACAGGTTCAAGGAGAGCATTCACATTCCACATTGTTGGCATTATGGTTACTAAACTTAGCTATTACTTAGTTGCACCAGTCATTAGTGTGATATATATTCTTCTGTCATGGTCTATATTACAATGAGTTCTACTGGTCATATAATGTAATTTATTTCCCTAATATCCTTAGGATGGATGATGTAATAATTGTTGTATTTATGTCATGTATAAACTTTGGTATATCCCCACTTGGTTGGGAAGATGAGTCAAATATGATGTGTCCCCACTTGGTTGGGTGATTGATGTATGTATGAGTTCATGGTCATAGGGAGGTCATACTCACTTTGTTGAGTTATAGTGTCATGTTATTATATTGAATCATCTCTCTGCAGACTCGGCATGTACTCAGGGGGAGTATGGATAGCATCATGCAAAGGAAGAGAGTAAAGTGGCCCACCCTTTGCCCTTGATGTCAAAGGGGGAGAGTATTTTGGTATTTTGGTGTTGTATGGTATCTCTAACAGCCTTTATAGCTTGCAGTAGTCAACACCATCATGGTTTTCATCAAGTCCAAAGGGGGATATTGTTGGCATTATGATACAAGTATTTTCCTTGATGGAAACTCTACAAGTCAACTTAGTTTTGATAAGAGGCTAACAAGATATTCAGAGGCAATAGGGAAGTGGTACAGAGGATTAGGAAGATGGAACTAAGGTCTATTGATCAACATAAACAATTTGAAGGAAGAAGATGATGTAAGAGAAGTTTAAGAGATACACGCAAGTTCACTTAGTCAAAGTAGCGTATACACACAGGTACTCAAACCAAAAATAGCGTATAACGTACACACGCACTCCCACAGAAGGCAAAGTGCATACATGTTGAAAACCATGGTTTTGTTCTGAGGTATTTGGTCCAAGGTATCTTTGGACCATGATATTGACCCTAGGTATTTAATCTGAAGTTTTATGTCTGTGGTATTTGATCCAAGGTATTGGTCCTAAGTGGATTCGGTCCATGGTACTAAGAAAGGCCAAAAACTATATAAAGAAGAGAGGATCATAAGGCCAGATGTGCAAGTGAATAATATTCTAAGGAATACTTCTAACTGAAGTATATTTTATGTTGCAAGGTTATCTTTGGGACAAGATCTAAAATATTTATTTGCACCTTGATTTCAATATTGGATTAGGATCATGATCCTTGAAATGACTTATTATTGAATGATATGATATTGGTTGAGGCCAGGTCTAATTTTTTGCATCTATTTTATTCGTTATCTATCATGATCTGGGTTTTTCTAAAGTATGGAATTGCAGCAAAATTATGAGTCAATATTTGCAAATCTATACACGGGTTCGTCTTGGAAAAAGGATGTATACACGGAGGTTCTATTCTTTCAAGTAGAGTATATAAAAGAAAGGCTTGATGTTCAGAGATGGCTGATCTATCAAATTAGTCTTGTTGATTTATTGTTGCTGCAATTAAACTGTTGTCTGTCAATGAAGTCTTCTTAGATCTGAATGTAAATCTAAATGCATAAGGAGGTTCATATTTGATTGATTGTATAAGTGAGAAGAAGTGTTTTCTGTTGCATACCTGTGTAAAGCTATGTAAGTTGACAGTAGATGTTCAGTACACTGCTGGTTGGTACAGTTTGTCATTTATATATTTTATGATTCATAATCTTTACAGGTATATACAGGTTGGGCTGAAGGCAGTAGTGTATACAAGTAGGTTTTCTTCATTGAAGTGGCATATACAGTCTGACACATGAATTTTTGAGGTTTCAGTTGGTTCTGAATGTTGATATAGGTTTCTGGTTTCAACACAGTGTTCTGATGACAGTGATCTGATTGTTTAAGGTTAACTACATGTTGGTTGATGAAATTTGAGTTTCTAAATTCCGATGGGTTATTGATGAGTCATGGTCTTCATATGTCTTGATATGTGCCAGGAGCATCCAATTTGAAAATTCATGAAACATGGTCCCTAGTGGAAGAGTGGAGTTTTCTCTACGCGGGCACCTACGTACTAGTAAACATATTGGCTAGTACAAGAGCTAGGGGGTTGTAGCTCCCTTCCAGTAGAAGCTAGAGAACGAGAGAAGGTTGTAACCTTCTATAGGTAGAATTCTACGTACTAGTATGATTCTGCACCAGTACAAGATTGTAAACAGATTTTCTTATTATTAAAAGAAGACAGAGACAACAGCAGCAACTGGTTTTCACCCACATTGAGTTTCCACCTTAAATCTTGGTGCTCATGTGTGTTTCTTATGTGTAATGGTTTATTATCTTTATACTGCACATCATTACTGTTTAATTATTGATGAAGTATTGATGCACTGATTAAAGATCATCATATGATGCATTAACTAATTCATAAGTTCACTGCATAAAGTCTAGTTTCCTTAAAGAGAGTTGTGTGTACATGCTAGTTCCCCTCTTTGAAGTAGTGTAAATAAATCTGATTATGAAAGAGAAAAATTCTTGATCTGATAATACTGATTCACACCCCCTCTCAATATTATTTCCAACAATTGGTATCGGAGCCAAGTTCTTCAGAAGAAGCTTGATCACTTGAAGTAAGATCCATCAAGATGAATAATCACGAAAGAATGGGATCCATCAGACCACCAATATTCGATGGGAGCAACTTTATTTATTGGAAAATAAGAACCATAGCCTATCTACAATCTCTTGGAACATATGTCTTGGAAATTGTGGAAGGAGGATATCAATTTGTAACAACAATTCCTGCAGACACAGCAGGTAAAAAGCAATATCAAACCAATGCCAAAGCTGTCAATACTTTATTGGGAAGTTTGTCACAATCAGAGTTTGTCAAAGTCATGCAGCTCAAATCAACCAAAGAGATATGGGACAAAATCGTTCAAATATATGATGGAAACTCTCAGGTAAAACGTGTTAAGCTTCAAACTCTCATAATTAATTATGAAACTCTTAAGATGCATAGTGATGAGAATATTTCTAGTTACTTCTTATGTATAGATGAGATTGTTAATTGTATGAAGAATCTGGGTGCAAAAATAAAGGAAGTTACCTTAATTGAGAAAATTTTGAGATCCTTGTTTGCTAAATTTGAATGAAAAGTGTCTGCCATAGAAGAAAAAGAGGATCTACAGAATATCACTATGACACAGCTTTACGGAATCCTAACTGCTTTTGAGATGAGAAAAAGAGATCCATCAAATATGAGAAAAGTCGTATTTAAAGCTTTGGCAAAAGGAAAAGAAAAGGAAGAACACAATGAATCAGGACACATTTCAAAAGAAGAATATGAGGCAAATCTTGTCAAGAATCTTCAACGGGGTTTTGGAAGGTTCAGAGGTAAGCTACCTTTCAAATGCTTTTCTTGTGGTAGAGTCGGTAATTATGTTGCTAGATTTCCTCATAAAAATAAATATGAAAATGAAAGGAATATGCAAAAGGGAATAGGAAAAAAGTTGTGAATAGAACGAGTTACTATACTCATGAAGATAGCAATGGTTTATCTAATAGTGATGAAGATGAAACTGGTCAAGATTACAGACTTCTCATGGTTTATGATAGCGATGATTTTTGGAATAGTTTAGAAGAGAATAGTAATGGTTTATCTAATAGTGATGATTATAGACTTCTCATGGCTTATGACAATGATGATTTTTGGGATGTTTTAGAAGAGGAAAAATTTCATGAAAAAATCTCTAAACTCAAAATCCATTTAGAAGAAAATAATATGATCATAGATAGCTTAACATACCAAGTTGAAGAAAAAGAAAAACACAATTAAAAACTAGAATGTGAAATTGTCGGTCTAAGAAATAATCTTGAGAAAACAAAATCTCTCCATCTTAGATTTGCTAAAGGATTAGAAACTTTAAATCAAATTATCAAAGTTCAGTGTTCTCCTTTGATAAATATAGGTCTTGGATATACTAGAAAAGCATCTCAATCACAGAATCCGTAAACCTCCACAAAATCTATCTTGATGCAGCAAAGGCCAGTGAACAGTATGACAATCGTCAACAAAGGCATAAAGCTGATCACCGAGTAAATCATATTCAATTTCCTCCAAGGATGATAATCAATAGAAGCCACAACCAACCTCAAGCAAATAATACTCAATTTTCTCCAAAGATGAATATCAATAGAAACTACAATCAACAGGTAAATAGATTCGATAGTCGCAGAAACTTATTTAATGGGCAATGTTTTTCTCGTAATAATTTTGGGCACAAAGCTGCTCAATGTGTTGCTTACAAAACCATCATGACTAGAGAAGCAAGAAATCAAAGGAATGTAATAGGGATCAAGAGAAGTTCCTATAATAATTTTCTCCTCTTAAAAATAAAATAGAATACTCAATTTGTAACAACTTTGGTCATGAAGAATCTAAATCCATGAGAAAATTTTGGCAAACACCTCAAAAGGAGCAAACGCCATTAAATCCCAAGATATGGAGAAGGAAAGAATCTCAAACAGAAATATGTGGTATAGCCTTGTATGCAGAAGGACAAGAAAATCAGTGGTATATCGGTAGTGGATACTCCAAACATATGACAAGTGAAAAAGAGAAACTTCACTCATATAATGCCTTAGAAAAGGAAAAGAATGTCTCATTTGGAAATGACACTCCAGCTTTCATAAAAGGTAAAATTTTTGTTTTCTTGAAAGAAAAGGTTAAAGCTAGAAATGTTATGTATGTAGATGGTTTAAAGCATAACCTGTTGAGTGTCAGTCAAATGTGTGATCAAGGAAATGAAGTGGTGTTTCAATCAAACGGATGTGTTGTTCGTGAGCTTGATATAGGATAAACCGCGATCAAAGGTACAAGAACTCCAAACAACTTATACATACTTAAAGGAGGACAGCAACAGTGATATCTAAGAAAAAATGATGAAAACTGGTTGTGGCATAGAAGATTGGGACATCTAAGCTTTTCTCAAATAAGAAAAGCATGCAAACTCAAGGTTGTTCATGATCTTCCAAATATCAACATCCCAGAAAGTACAATATGCAAACCATGTTAAATCGATAAGAAAACCAAAGTTCACTTCATTGAAAAAGAAGGGTTAGCTAGTAAGCCTCTTGAACTTATCCATATTGATTTATGTGGACCAACAAGGAAAAAGTCACCTTGTGGAGAAGAATACTTTATTTTATTCATTGATGATTTTTCCAGAATGTGTTGGATAGGCCTTCTAAAGCATAAATATGAAGCATTTGAAAAGTTCCAAGCCTTCAATGTTTTGCTTCAAATTGAATCAGATCGAAAAATCAAATGCCTCAGATCTGATGGAGGAGGGGAATGTATATCAAATGAATTCTTTGACTTTTGTGAACAACATGGAATAAAAAGGGAATTCTCAACTGCAAGAACACCTCAGCAAAATGGTGTAGTAGAAAGGATGAACATAATAGTTCAACAAATGGCTCGAGGCATGCTAGATGAATCTGAAACTCCTGCAACCTTCTAAGGTGAAGTTACATTTGCTACCATGACTATTCTCAACAAAGAAAATGTTCAGGTAAATAGCACTCAAACTCCACATGAAATTTGGTACGGTAAGACTCCTACTGTAAAATACTTTAAAGTTTTTGGAAACAAATGTTTTATCAAAAGAACTAATGAAAAACTTGGTAAGTTTGAACCCAGAGCAGATGAAGGGACTCTTCTTGGCTATTCTTCCAGAAGTAAAGGATATAAATGTTATAATAAAAGACTTGGGAAAATTGTTGAAAGCATTGATGTTTTAGTTGATGAGCATGCAGAAATCCAAAATAGATGAAATCAACAAAAGATTATGACAATGAGGAAGATGCGGATTATTTTCCCACATCAAATCAAAATTATATTGAAGAAGAAACCAATGAAGCACCAGAAGAAGATATAATGGTAGAAGAAAAGAATCCGTCCATGTATGTTTAGAAAAATCATCTAGAAACTCAAATTTTAGGAGGAAGGGAGGATGGTGTACAGACAAGAAGAACTATTACAGGGACCTCAAGCTATCTAGCATTACTATTGAGAAAATTAGAAAGAATGACACTTGGAAATTAGTTCCTAGACCTCATGATAAAAATATTATAGGAACTAAATGGATATTCAAGAACAAGCTGAATGAAAATGGAGAAGTCATTAGAGACAAGGCCGGACTTGTTTCTAAAAGGTATTCTCAACAAGAAGATATAGATTTTGAAGAAAGTTTTTCACTTGTTGCCAAACTTGAATCCATAATAATGTTTCTTTCTCTTTCCAGTTTTCAGAAATTCGAAGTATACCAAATGGATGTAAAATCAGCGTTCCTTAATGGAGATTTAGAAGTAGAAGTTTATATCGAATAGCCAGAAGGATCCATTCTTGGAAATGATGTAAAACTTGTATGTAGACTAAAAAAGGCTCTCTATGGCCTGAAACAGGCTCCAAGAGCTTGGTATTACCGCCTTGACAAATATCTACACCAACAAGGTTTTACAAAAGGTTCTGTAGATAGCAATTTATATAAAAAGATTGAAAATGATAAATTTCCAATTATTATTGTTTATGTTGATGATATCATTTTTGGTAGCAATGAAGAATCCATGAGTCAGAATTTTGCTTTAGTAATGCAGCAAGAATTTGAAATGTCCTTTCTTCATGAACTTACCTATTTTCTTGGTCTACAAGTTCAACAAACTAAAGATAGTATTTTTCTTTCACAAACCAAATATCTCAAGCAGATCTTGAAAAAGTACGGAATGGAAGATTCTAAACATGTATGTACTCCAATGGTAACAGGATGCAGTCTCAGCTCAAATGATGAATCAGAACTAGTACATCAACCAACTTACAAATCAATGATTGGCAGTTTGCTTTATCTAACAGGTACCTGACCTAATATCATGCATGCAGTAGGAATAGTTGGAAGATTCCAAGCAAATCCAAATGAATCACACCTTCAAGTAGTCAAAATAATTTCAAATATCTTCAGGGAACTCAGGACTTTGGACTATGGCATCCTAGAGATGCAAATCTTACTCTTCATGCATATACAGATGCAAATTGGGCAGGAAGTGTTGATGATAGAAAAAGAACTATATGGGTTCCAGGTTAGTGTCTTGGTTCAGCAAGAAACATAGTTCAATTGCTTTATCTATAGCTAAAGCAGAATATGTGGTTGTTGCATCTTGCTACACACAACTACATTGGATGATGAAAACTTTGCAAGACATTCAGATCACATGTACTCCACCCATCTCCATTCTATGTGATAATACAAGTGCCGTCAGTATTTCAAAGAATCCAGTCATTCACTCCAAGACCAAGCACATACCCATCAAGTACCATTTTCTACGAGAATAAGTGCTTGAAAAAAAGGTCAAATTGGAGTATGTCCCCTCCAAAGAACAAGATGTTGATATATTCACTAAACCACTACCTCGAGAAATATTTGAATATCTCAGACAAAAGCTGGGAGTTGTTGCTACATCATCCTGTTGTTAAATCCAATTTTTCAGAGGAAGTTTACTACACGCTGGTTTCATGTAGTATATGTGTGAGTACATGCGGGTTTCCTTACTTGAAAGCGTGTATATGTTTTCCTAACAATAAAAAAACAGTGGTAGCACAGGTTGAGGGGGAGCGTTCACATTCCAGATTGTTGGAATTATGGTTGTTGAACTCAGCTATTTCTTAGTTGCAACAGTCATTAGTGTGATATATCTTCTTCTGTCATGATCTATATTTCAATGAGTTCTATTGGTCATATGATGTAATTTATTTCCCCAATATCCTTTGGATGGATGATGTAATAATTGTTGTATTTCTATCATGTATAAGCTTTGGTATATCCCCACTTGGTTGGGCAAATGAGTCAAATATGGTGTATCCCCACTTGGTTGGGTAATTGATGTATGTATGAGTTTGTGGTCATTGGGAGGTCATACTCACTTTGTTGAGTTATAGTTTCATGTTATTATATTGAATCATCTCTCTGTAGACTCGACATGTATTCAAGTGGAGTATGGATAGCATCATGCAAAGGAGGGGAGTAGAGTGGTCCACCCTTTTCCCTTGATGTCAAAGGGGGAGATTATTTTGATATTTTTGTGTTGTATGGTATCTCTAACAGTATTTATAGCTTGCAGTAGTCAAAACCATCATGGTTTCCATCAAGTCCAAAGGGGGAGATTGTTGGCATTATGATACAAGTATTGTCCTTGATGGAAACTCTACAGGTCAACTCAGTTTTGATAAGAGGCTAACAGGAATATTCAAAGGCAATAAGGAAGTCATACAGAGGATTAGGAAGATGGAACTAAGGTCTATTGATCAAAATAAAGAAGTTGAAGGAAGAAGATGATGTAAGAGTAGTTTAAGAGATACACACAGGTTCACTTAGTCCAAGCAGCATATACATGCAGGTACTCAGAACAGAAATAGCATATAATGTACACATGCACTCCCACAAAAGGCAAAGCACGTACATGTTGAAAACCATGGTTTTGGTCCAAGGTATTTTTGGACCATGATATTGACCCTAGGTATTTATTCTGAGGTATTCGGTCTGTCGTATTTGATCCAAGGTATTGATCCTAAGTGGATCTGATCCATGGTATTAAGAAAGGCCAAAAACTATATAAAGAAGAGAGGATCATAAGGTCAGATGTGCAAGTGAATAAGATTCTAAGAAATACTTCCATCTGAAGTATATTTTATGTTGCAGGGATATTTTTGGGACTAAATCGAAATATTTATGTGCACCTTGAGTTCAATATTGGATCAGGATCAAGAGACCTGAAATGACTTACTATTGAATGATCTGATATTGGTTGAGGTTAGATCTGATGTTTTGCATCTATTTTATTCATTATCTATCATGATATGGGTTTGTCTGAAGTCTAGAATTGCAGCAAAGTTCTGAGTCAATATTTGCAGATCTGTATGCAGGTTTGTCTTGGAAAAAGGGTATATACACGCAGGTTCTGTTCTATCAAGCAACATATACAAAGGAAAGGCTTGATGTTCAGAGATGATTGATCTATCAAATCAGTGTTGTTGATTTATTGCTACTACTATTTTACTGTTTTTTGTCAATGTAGTCTTCGTAGATCTGAATGTAAATCTAAATGCATAAGGAGGTTAATATTTAATTGATTGTATAAGTGAGAAGAAGTGTTTTATGTTGCCTGCCTGTGTGAAGTTCTGTAAGTTGATAGTAGATGTTCAATACATTGATGGTTGGTACAGTTTGTGATTCAGAGATTTTATGATTCTGAATCTTTAGAGGTATACACAGGTTGTCCTGAAGGATGTAGCGTATACATGCAGGTTTTCTTTATTGAAGTAGCATATACAGTCTGACACATGAATTTTTGAGGTTTCAGTTGGTTCTAAATGTTGATACAAGTTTATGGGTTCAGCGTAGTGTTCAAATGACAGTGATCTGATTGTTTCAGATTAACTTCATGTTGGTTGATGAAGTTTGAGTTTCTAAATTTCTGATGGGTTATTGATGAGTCAAGGTCTTCATATGTCTTGATATGTGCTGGGAGAATCCAGTTTGAAAATTCATGAAACGTGGTCCATAGTGGAAGAGTGGAGTTTTCTGTAGGTTGGCACCTACGTACTAGTAAACATATTGGTTAGTACAAAAGCTAGGGTGTTGTAGCTCCCTTCTAGTAGAAGCTATAGAATGAGAGAAGTTTGTAACCTTCTGCAAATAGAAGCCTACGTACTGGTATGAGTCTGCACCAGTACAAGATTGTAAATAGATTTTCTTATTATTAAAAGAAGATAGAGATGACAACAGCATGTGGTTTTCACCCACATTGGGTTTCCACCTTAAATATTGGTGTTCATGTGTGTTGCTTATGTGTAATGGTTTATTATGTTTATACTTCACATGGTTATTATTTAATGATTGATGAAGTACTAATGCACTGATTAAATATCAACATATGATGAATTAACTGAGTCATAAGTTTACTACATAAATGTTGGTTGCCTTAAAGACAGAGGCGTGTACACACTAGTTCCCCTCTCTTAAGTAGCGTATATAAATCTGATGATGAAAAAGAAAAATTATTGATCTGATAATACTGATTCACCCCCCCTCTCAGTATTATTTCCAACAATTGGTATCGAAGCTAAGTTATTCAGAAGAAGCTTGATCGCTTGAAGGAAGATCCATCAAGATGAATAATCACAAAAGCATGGAATCCATCAGACCGCCAATCATTGATGGGAGCAACTTTCTTTATTGGAAAATAAGAACCACAACATATCTACAATCTCTTGGAACAGATGTCTGGGAAATTGTGGAAGGAGGATATAAATTTCCAACAACAATTCCTACATACATGGCAGGTAAAAAGCAATATGAAACCAATGCCAAAGTTGTCAATACTTTATTGGGAATTTTGTCACAATCAAAGTTTTTCCAAGTCATGCAGCTCAAATCATCCAAAGAGATATCGGACAAAATCGTTCAGAGCTACGAAGGAGACTCTCAGGTAAAATGTGCTAAGCTTCAAACTCTCAGAATTCAGTATGAAACTCTTAAGATGTATAGTGATGAGAATATAGATAGTTACTTCTTACGTATAGATGAGGTTGTTAATTTTACGAAGAATCTGGGTGAAGAAATAAAGGAAGTTACCTTGGTTGAGAAAATTTTGAGATCCTTGTCTGCTAAATTTGAATCAAAAGTGTCTACCACAGAATAAAAATAGGATCTGCAGAATATCACTATGACACAACTTCACGGAATCATAACTGCTTTTGAGATGAGAAAAGGAGGTCCATCAGATATGAGAGAAGCCACATTTAAAGCTTCAACAAAAGGAAAAGAAAAGGAAGAACACAATGAATCAGGACACATTTCAGAAGAAGAATATGAGGTAAATTTTGTCAAGAAGCTTCAATGGGGTTCTGGAAGGTTCAGAGGTAAGCTACCTTTCAAAATCTTTTCTTGTGGTAGAGTCAGTCATTATGTTGCCAGATGTCCTCATAAAGATAAATATGAAAAAAGGAAAGGAATATGCAAAAGGGAATAGGAAACAAGTTGTGAATAGAAGGAGTTACCATACTCATGAAGATAGCGAGGTTTATCTAATAGTGATGAAGATGAAACTGGTCAAGATTACAGACTTCTCATGGCTTATGATAGCGATGATTTTTGGGATAGTTTAGAAGAGGATAGTGATGGTTTACCTAATAGTGATGATTATAGACTTCTCATGGCTTTTGACAATGATGATTTTTGGGATACTCTAGAAGAGGAAAACTTTCATGAAGAAATCTCTAAACCCAAAATCATTTTAGAACAAAAGAATATGATCATAGATACCTTGACATAACAACTTTCTAAAAAAAGAAAAACATAATGAAAAACTAGAATGTGAAATTGTGGGCCTAAGAAAAGATCTTGAGAAAAAAAAATCTCTCAATCTTAGATTTGCTAAAGGATCAGAAACTTTAAATGAAATTATCAAAGTTCAGTGTTCTCCTCTAATAAAGACAGGTCTTGGATATACTGAAGAAGCATCTCAATCACAGAAGTCGTCAACCTCCACCAAAATCTATCTTTATGTAGCAAAGACCAGTGAACAGTATGACAATCGTCAGCAAAGGCATAATGCTGATCACTAGGTAAATCATACCCAATTTTCTCCAAGGATGAATATCAATAGAAGCCACAACCAACCTCAGGAAAATCATACTCAATTTTCTCCAAAGATGAATATCAATAGAAGCTACAATCAACAGGTAAATAGATTTGATAGTTGTAGAAACATCTTTAATGGGCAATGTTTTTCATGTCATAATTTTGGGCACAAAGTTGCTCAATGCATTTCTTACAAAACCATCATGACTAGAGAAGCACGAAATCAAAGGAATGTAACAGGGATCAAGAGAAGTTTCTATAATAACTTTTCTCCTCTTGAAAATGAAATAGAATTCTCAATTTGTAACAACTTTGGTCATGAAGAATCTAAATGCAGGAGAAAATTTCGGCAAACACCTCAAAAGGAGAAAATTCCATTAAATCCCAAGATATGGAGAAGGAAAGAATCTCAAACAGAAAGATGTGGTATAGCCTTGTATGCAGAAGGACAAGAAAATCAGTGGTACATCGACAGTGGATACTCCAAACATATGGCAGGTGACAAAGAGAAAATTCACTCATATAATGCCTTAGAAAAGGAAAAGAATGTCTCATTTGGAAATGACACTCTAGTTGTCATAAAAGGTAAAGGTTATGTTTTCTTGAAAGAAAAGGTTAAAGCTAAAATGTTATGTATGTAGATGGTTTAAAGCATAACCTATTGAGTGTCAGTCAAATGTGTGATCAAGGAAATGAAGTGGTGTTTCGATCAAATGGATGTGTTGTTTGTGAGCTTGATACAGGAGATACCATTATCAAAGGTACAAGAACTCCAAACAACTTATACATAGTGAAAGGAGGACAACGACAGTGCTATCTAAGCAAAAATGATGAAAATTGGTTATGGCATAGAAGGTTGGGACATCTAAGCTTTTCTCAAATAGGAAAAGTTTGCAGACTCAAGGTTTTTCATGATCTTCCAGATATCAGCTTCCTAGAAGATACAATATGCAAACCATGTCAAATTGGTAAGCAAACCAGATTTCACTTCATGGAAAAAGAAGGGTTAGCTAGTAAGCCTCTTGAACTTATCCATATTGATATATTTGGACCAACAAGGAAAAAGTCACCTCGTGGAGAAGAATACTTTATTTTATTCATTGATGATTTTTCCAGAATGTCGTGGATAGGTCTTATAAAGAATAAAGATGAAGCATTTGAAAATTTTCAAGCCTTAAAAGCTTTGGTTTAAAATGAATCAGATTGAAAAATCAGATGCCTCAAATCTAATTGAGGAGGGGAATTTATATCGGATGAATTCTTTGACTTTTGTGAAGAAAATGGAATAAAAAGGGAATTCTCCACTGCATGAACACCTCATCAAAATGGTGTAGTAGAAAGAATGAACATAACAGTTTAACAAATGGCTCGAGCCATGCTAGAGGAATCTGGAACTCCTGAAATCTTCTGGGGTGAAGCTGCATTTGCTGCCATGACTATTCTCAACAAAGCAAATGTTCGGGTAAATAGCACTCAAATTCCACATGAACTTTGGTATGGTAAGACTCCTACTATAAAATAATTTAAATTTTTTGGAAGAAAATGTTTTATCAAAAGGAATGATGAAAAACTTGGTTAGTTTGAACCCAGAGAAGATGAAGGGATTCTTCTTGGTTATTATTCCAAAAGTAAAGGATATAAATGTTATAATAAAAGACTTGGGAAAATTGTTGAAAGCATTGATGTTGTAGTTGATGAAGCATGCAGAAATCCAGAACAGATGAAATCAACAGTAGATTATGAAAATGAGGAAGATGGGGATTACTTTCCCACATCAAATCAAAATTATATTGAAGAAGAAACCAATGAAGCACCAGAAGAAGATATAATGGTAGAAGAAAAGACTCCGTCTAGGTATGTTTAGAAAAATCATCCAGAAACTCAAATTTTAGGAGAAAGGGAGGCTGGTGTATAGACAAGAAGAACTATTATAGGGACCTCAAGCTACCTAGCATTACTATCCTCCACCGAACCTCCAAATGTAAATGAAGCATGCAAAGATGAATGTTGGGTCAAGGCCATGGATGAAGAACTTGAGCAAATTAAAAAGAATGACACTTGGAAATTAGTTCCTAGACCTCATGATAAAAATATTATAGGAACTAAATGGATATTCAAGAAAAAGCTGAATGAAAATGGAGAAGTCATTAGAAACAAGGCCAGACATGTTTATAAATGGTGTGCACAACAAGAAGGTATAGATTTTGAAGAAACTTTTGCACCTGTTGCCAGACTTGAAGCCATAAGAATGTTTCCTGCTCTTTCTAGTTTTTGGAAATTCAAAGTATACCAAATGGATGTAAAATCAGCCTTCCTTAATGGAGATTTAGAAGAAGAATTTCATATTGAACAGCCAGAAGGATTCATTCTTGGAAATGATGCAAAACTTGTATGTAGGCTCAAAAAGGCTCTCTATGGTCTAAAACAGGCTCCAAGGGCTTGGTATTACCACCTTGATAAATATCTACACCAACAAGGTTTTATAAAAGGTTCTTCAGATAGCAATTTATATACAAATATTGAAAATGATAAATTGCTAGTTATTATTGTTTATGTTGATGATATCATTTTTGGTAGCAATGAAGAATCCATGAGTCAGAATTTCGCTTCAGTAATGCAGTAAGAATTTGAAATGTCCTTTCTTGGTGAACTTACCTATTTTCTTGGTCTACAAGTTCAGCAAATTAAATATGGTATTTTTGTTTCACAAACCAAATATCTCAAGAAGATCTTGAAAAAGTAAGGAATGGAAGATTCTAAACCTGTATGTACTCCAATGGTAACAGGATGCAATATCAGCTCAAATCATGAATCAACAGCAGTGCATCAACTAACTTATAGATCCATGATTGGCAGTCTACTTTATCTAACAGGTACCTGACCTAACATCATGCATGTAGTAGGAATAGTTGGAAGATTCCAAGAAAATCTAAAGGAATCACACCTTTAGGCAGTCAAAATAATTTTCAAATATCTTAAAGGAACTCAGGAATTTCGACTATGGTATCCTAGAGATGCAAATCTTACTCTTCATGCATATACAGATGCAGATTGGGCAAGAAGTGTTGATGATAGAAAAATACTAGTGGTGGTGCATTCTATATGGGTTCCAGGTTAGTGTCTTAGTTCAGCAAGAAACAAAGTTCAATTGCTTCATCTACAGTTGAAGCAGAATATGTGGTTGTTGCATCTTGTTACACACAACTACTTTGGATGATACAAAATTTGCAAGATGTTCAGATCACATGCACTCCACCCATCTCCATTCTATGTGATAATACAAGAGCCATCAGTATTTCAAAGAATCCAGTCATGCACTCCAAGACTAAGCACATACCCATCAAGTACCATTTTCTACAAGAACAATTGCTTGAACAACAGGTAAAATTTGAGTATGTCCCCTCCAAAGAACATGTTGCGGATATATTCACTGAACCACTGCCCAAAGAAACATTTGAATATCTTAGACAAAAGCTGGGATTTGTTGCTGCATCATCCTGCTGTTAATCCAGTTTTTCAAAGGAAGTTTACTACACGCTGGTTTCATGTAGTATATGCGTGGGTGCACGCAGGATTCCTTGGCTGAAAGCGCATATATGTTTTTCTAACAAAAAAATTAGTGGTAGCACAGGTTCAGGGGGAGCGTTCACATTCCACATTGTTGCCATTATGGTTGTTGAACTTAGCTATTTCTTAGTTGCATCAATCATTAGTGTGATTTGTCTTCTTCTGTCATGGTCTATATTTCAATGAGTTCTGTTGGGCTAATTTATTAACACAAATTAACACAAGTATTCATTATCAATCCTGGTTTGTAAAAATTAGAGGCCAGTCCACAATGTATGGATATCAAATGTAGTCAAGCTTAGAAATAAAATTTGAAGAGTTAAGAAAGTACATATTACAAATATAAACCTATTTTAACAATTTCTAATTCATTTATGTAATATGTGAGGGATGAGGCTCCTAACTTAGGAGAACCAAGTTTTCCTTCCCTACAATACTACTTTCATGAAGAGAAATCTAAAAGCACTAATTAACAATGGTTTATGATGCAGAAGATGTAAAAGAAGAGGCTCCTAACTAAGGAGGACTAGATTGTCCTTCTTCACAATTCTACTCTATCATAATCACCATTGCTTCAAACCAAAAATGCATAAATAACTTCAAATAAGAAAAGGAGAATGAAATTCAATTTTAGTTCAAGATCAAATAGAAGGGGAATTTAACTTAAATTCCTGTCTATCCCTTCATATGTAGATTAGAATTAAACCAATATCCATTTACCAATCATCACACATTAATTCAAATAAGCAAATATGAAACAAAACAAGTAAACAAATCTAAAGCAACTAGTTCATGAAAATTAAGCTAGTTTAACAATGAAGTGTACTTAGCTTGGAGTGGGGGCCCTCCACCCTTGTCTTGCACACTTAAGAATGATATCATGTGTTGAAACTTCAAGCACTCATCCACACTAATGAACAGAAAAATGAAAGTAGAACAAGTTGTTATAATTAATCTCCAATATTCAAATATCTCAACATAAAGTTATATAAAAATTACATATCATAAGTCTTCAAAGTCTTGGTTTAAAAAGAAGATTATGAAACAAATTGATCTAAAGTGTCTCTAACAATCATATCTATCATATCCATCTATCTAAGTCAAATCCATCCAATCTATCACTAGAAATATGGACAATCCCATGAAATCATAAAACTGCCCTATTTCCTAGGGATTTTTTGGGTGACTAGTCATGTTTGACCAGCCTTGACCAGGCCTGATAAAGCTTTTTTTATAGTGCCAAGTGGAATTAGTTCAGTCCTAGTTCCCAAGCTTTCCATTCATGCATCCAGCTTGAGCCCAACTGTCCTGCAAATATGTCATCCACATAGTTATTACAGGAATTTCTGATTCTGTCCAAAAACACTCTTAAAACCCAATTTTACTAAAATTTCTAAAAAGTGAAAAACTTAATCTAATTACCTAAATATGAAAAATATGGGTAAAATTAAGCATATATGAGTGGAATAAGGTGGAATATGATGGTAATTAAGTGGGTTTATGATAAACAAAAATGACCAAAATTGAGGGCCAACATCTCCCCCTTGCTGATTCTCAAGCATGTCCTCATGCTTGTCTTTGTCTCATTGATCTTCTGCCTCTGTATGCTAACCTCCCTTGTTTTTTTACCTATGGATCTACCTTCTAATGTAGAATCCTTTGCTTGTGCTGCTTGACGAAATATAATAAGCCTCCCCATTTCCTCCTCTGTCAATTCAATTGGAGCACATCCAAGGATTAACTAAATTCTTTGTCATGTGAATCATGTCCATTACCATACTTTTGGAGATGTGTATAAAAGTTTTCTTTGATTTTGAAAGAGGGTATTAATTTCTTTTATCTGAACCTGATGAGTATCCTTATGCAACCCATTCCTTTGTAATTTCCATTTCTTAATGCCCAATAACCAAAACCACTATTTTTTCCCAATTTATGATATTGCTAGGACATGAATCTCAAAGTAATGATCATTCAATTCTTTCCAAAGTAATGATCATTCAATTCTAGCAATGGCAGTGAAATTGAAGCAATCTGCACACGGAGTTGCAACAAACATTGTACAAGTAGCAGAAAACTTTATTAACCATTTTCTCATAAAATATAAATTGGGTTTCTCTGAAATTTTGCAAAAATATTTCTACCACTCCATTGCCTCTTCACCAAAAATTGAAATATCCTCATCACAGATTTTGAGAAAAAGACAAATTGGTTATAGGTGACATTGGCTGATTTCTGGAAAAATGAACTTTTGGCATGAAATTTTATGGGTTTATTCATCTTATATCAATGCATCTTCCCTCAAATTTTTGCATCAAATAGATATACAGTTTAAAAGTAATCAGTAATTTTTTTAAAAATGCAACTATTTTCTTACCAAAACTATAATATTTCTCAAAAATTCTGAACTAGAATGTTGATTTGCTGAACTGATATGTAAATTTCGACCACTGTTGAATACCCATGAGGATGAGGAGAAATTCTTGAACTTGTAACATCAAATTTCCGAGCTGAGACACTACCTTTGTTTTTGTTACTTGTGGATAGAAGGCTTTGTTTTAATGCTTTGAAAACACCTTTCTGGAAAATACCCTATCAAAATACCAGAGCAATCTTCTGATTGCTACCATCTATATAAATTAAGTTCTAGACACCTACAAGTCTGGAAATTACAAAATTTTTAAATTAACCTTCTTTGCCTTCAATTTTTAAGAATCAACACCATACTTGCTTTTCAGAAATCGAATTCAGGAAATCAATAGACAATTTCTTCAAATTAACCTTCTTTGTCTTCTGCTACAAATAATATCAAAGCAAGGTCCTCTGTTTGTAAATCTAAGTGAAGAAAAATTCTGACTGCGTGAAAGATTATAAAAATATCTCCACTATCAAAACAAAATCTTTCATTGTTTTACAAAATCATGCTTTACCCTCATGAAAATTATCTATGTTTCAACAAAATTGCGTACTGTGTATACAACTAAAATTTACAGTGCTCATGAATTCATACTCTATCCTTCTTCTTCGAATATCCTTTCAAATGTATTCATTATGTATAATATTCTTCACAAAAATTGCTAACTATGTATGAAAAATATGCTCATTGTTTCCATAAATCGAATTTACATGGAGAAATTTCGAAACTCAATGAATATCTTTGATCTTGGAGTGGCCTTGTGATGACTCTGAGTTAATGATTTTTTTTTATCCTGTGTTGACACAATGGAAATTCAATTAGAACTCCTCTTTAATCTTGTCAAGGATTCACTTTTCTCACAGGTGGCAACCGGTCAGATTAAATTATGGCACACTCGAGCTCAATGGTGGCAATGACCCGATTTTATAACTAGAGTTTCATGACACTTCTCAAAACTATCCCGAGATTTACTAACCATCACTCCTTTCAACACTTGTAAAAATTTGAAATCAATCCTTACCTACCTCTTCTGCAAAATTCTTGGAGTTTGTTGGAGTGCTTTAATCCACTCGACGAATAGAAATCTCAATCTTCAACCCATGTTAAAACCGATGCCTATCCTTCCTATTTCTCCAAAACGTCCTCTCCTATTTCTCACGCTGCTCTTTCTTATTCAATTATAGCTCTACTCTCTCTCAATTTGAAGTTCCAGGCCTCTTTTTTATGGCTTCAATAGCTGAGAGAGTGTGTTATGGTTCTGCGTAGCTATAGCTTGGAGTAGGAGTAGCTCTGTGTTATTCTCTGCAACCTCACAGCAGCTCTGCGTTAAGCTATCATTTTGCTTCAAGTTAGAGCAATTTTTCGCAGCCGGGAATGTTTCACTATAGTTCCAAAGTTTTTCTACAGCTCTTAGGGTTCCAAACCGCATAATTCTCTGAGTTGCAGATTTCTTCTTTGAAAATTTTGACCATTTTGATTCAACCCTTTGATGTTGATTTCAATGCTGCCATGATTTAACATTTGTTTCATAAAACTTTGAATTCATATGTACTATGGCTCAACGTAAAAGTTGCATCATGGTTTGCATATTAGAGTTTTGAATAACCACTCATATTTACATTTTTGAATAGTTACGATCGTAAGGATCTTTGCTTATCCATCATATGTGCATGTTGTATATTCATGTTCTTATCATTGTAGTCTTGTGTCCATTTTTTCTTCATATCCTCTTGTATTTGATTTTAAAATGACCATAGTTTTTTAGGTCATTTTTAAATCAAAATTTTTACAATGATACTAACCCTTTCTTTTCTTTTGATTTTGTAGATGCATAACCCAATCTTGCCTAATGGTCAACAAATCAATAAAGGAAGGAGATATGGCCAACAGATTTGATCAAAATTTGTAAAAAAAAAAAAAATAGGGTTGTAAATGATAATGAATATGGTTAATACGTGAATATATGGTGGATGACTGAATAAATGTATAGGGTGATGAATGAATAAATGTATAGGGATTTGCATATTCAAGTATTTAAACTAAATTATCAATTTTAGAAAAAAAATTCAAAATCAAAGGCTTTAAAAATAATTTTAACTTACAGTACTTCCCTTTGATCTCATAGCTCATTACACTTTATGTCATCACTTTGTTCTTATCAATGTTTGACTGTAAATAGATGTTTGTAGTAGCTTTTCACGTCCCTTTTATATTGTCCTTGTCCAGGTCCCTTACTGATTAAGAGTATTTTTGGACTCACAATACTTGTACTTCCCTAACAATATTGGATGATGTCTTCTGCTCCTTGACAATATTGGATGGTGTCCTCTGATCAAATGTCTTAGATAGATTGAAACATAGAATTTATTTCTGCCTTCTGTTCTAGCATCCTTCATTGATTCTGGTCCATTGATTGTCGATGTCGTTCAGGTCCCTCTGCAATTGATTCATAATAACTCAAGTCCCTTTTGTCATGTACATTTTTTTATGCAATATATACTTTTTTTTTCTAGCATTTCAGGTCCCAAGTGCTATTGATTTCAAAAATATTTCAGGACCCAACTGCCAACAATACAATTTTCGTCATCAATTTAGCTACAAAATTAAGTTTCTTTTGCGACCTTCCCCTTTGCTGATGGTAAGACTTGTCCTCAAGTCTTGTTTATTTTGGAGGATGATTCCTGCAAAAGAAAACTAAAGAAATCGTAAAACAAAATAGATAATTCATATTGGCCAAACAAGTTGGTTTTCTGATATGAATTCGAGTTTGTATTGTGCCACTTTCATGGATTTTCACAACCAAACTCCTTTATTATTTGTTATTTTTTCTATTTTTTCTTTTATTTTCTTTTCTTGATGAAGGTGGGGTGTAATGTAGTAGGGAAGTATGAAATATGGATGATGGATGAAATCATGAAAAATATGGCTTATGAAAGACTCCTTTGGAAATTGATGTGACTTGACATGGTACAAAACTTGTGTTATGAAACCAACTCACAAAATGATAGAAAATATAGTTGAACGCCTTAGAATTCAGCCTCTTTGAGGGGGCAACCTCCTTTACATTACACAAATGAACAATTCTTGGATGATTC
>APFE031325783.1:0-35459 GCA_000404065.3 Pinus taeda | reverse complement strand
GTTTATCATTATTTGAGAAACCCAAACATGAACATAAAAGTTGTAAAAACTGTTATCACCCCAAGAAACTCTCCTAGGTTGTATCTCGGAGATGCTCGGGAACATTACAAAACTCAACAAAATGTTGGAATTGGATTAATGGAAGGAATGATGCTTGTTCAAGCCAGATAACCACTTCTACTATGCTTAACTCCAGACATGGGTGAACAGCCCCAGACTACAAGGCTTTAGACCACCAATTACTCACAGTTTGAGGATTAGGTGAACATGGAGAATACTAACCACACCAGCAGATGCACAGGACCCTGTGATGGCCGTCTGCAACCAGTAAAAAGGTCTGCAAATATATTTCCTAATGCACAGACAGGATGACAGCTCTCTGACACTAAATAAACAAAAACCTGCATAACACATTCAATGATACATACTAGACTTCAACACAGAGGTGGGATGACAGCCCCTCTAATGCTAAATATCAAGAGCACATGAACAAATGCATAACAGGCACAGCCTGGAACAGAGTAAAAATGGAAAGTGAGAAATTAACAGCAAAAGAAGCTTGTATTAGCTAAAAATGAAGACCAGGCGCTACAAGTATCAAAGTAGTTACAGTCTCCAAAAGTTGAATCTTACATCAAAACAACAACCATCAACCATCATCCCCGATTACATCTATGTTTTCGGTATATATAGAGTTTGTTTACAAAAAATGATCTGTTATTCTATGCGTGGAGGGGTCATAATGGACCACCAACCACATTAGTTATCTAAAATGGGCCTCTGCCACAATCTGTTGCTTCAATGAATGAATTTGACATTCTCTGGTACTCTGTTGTCCTTCTTGAGCAGGTGGGATGTTGTATGAAAGAATGCTCCATAACTGCTGAATGAATTCAACTGCTCGAGGCATGTCCTTTTCGTTCTTCGGCCATTATATTCTTGAATGCAGTTGTTGAAGTAGTAATGCACCAGGTACAGGTAGTTGGCCACCTTCCTCCTTCGGGAGCATATAATGGCTATGGACATGGATAGTCGGGATGGGCGGAGGAAGAAAATCGGCTGTTGGATTAAACGAATAAACGGCAGGGATCTATCGGCGAGAGACATTAGGAGAAAGCGGGAACAAACAGTCCTGATCCATTGGATCTTGGGCGGATAGATCCAACGGTTATCGGGGCGAAAGGAACACGGAGCCTAATGGTCGCGAGAGTGGGAGAGCCATCATACCAGAGCCCAAACAGAGGATCACGACATTTTTCAAGCTACTACCTTCAGACAGGGGCACTAGGAGATCAATTGATACCAATACGTATCCAGACTCCAGATCAGTGAGGATTCGTGGGACCTCACCCTGCCACATGAGATCTCAGCAGCAGTTTCATCTCAAAGATGTTCCTAGGAGACAGACTAGGTCCTTCAGCATTCAACAACGTGTGAACCCCCCAAGATACGATTTAGTGGACAATCTACACTTGCCATCAGCTCTTCATCGGGCCAACAGAGTTTGCTAAGTTTCTTTAGTGTTATTCATTCAACCTTAGATGTTAAGAGAGATGAGTCTAATACTCAGACCTATTAGCTCCCGGATCTTCTCCGCTAGGGCCAGATATTGATTTACTTCATGCATTATATCTTTTATAGGAGACCATTTGGTTCTCCCGCTTTGTATATACATCAGTGTACTCAACAATCCCTTTGGCCTACTTTGTGGTCATTAGTTGGACATAAATATAATTAACTTATCTTATCTACAATCCAAGCAATCAACAATTTCTTGAAAAAAAATATTAAACTAAATATAAATAAAACTTTGAATAAAATCTAAGAATAAAAATAAAAACTAATATAAAATTTAATTAAATTAAAATATTTAAATAAAAGTAATTTAAAATAACTCAAACTATAATGTTATAGATAAAATTCAATTTATAGCTAATATTATCATTCAAACAAAAATTAAAGCTATTAAATAATAAAATCAATGTTATTAAATCAAAGCTAAATATTATAGTTTAAACCAAAATTACAATAAATTTAAGCTAAACTAAATTAGTTTTTAACTATAACTAAAGAAAATGAGTAATATAATTAAAATAAAATAATTAAGATAAAATAAACTAATAAAAACTAAAATGACTACCATAGACCAAAAACTAAAATAACTATTAAAAGAGCCATGACATAAAATGAAAGGAAACTATAAAGCTCATATGATTGGAAGAGCCTATTAGTGATTTCATACTATCATCAAAGATATGCTGAATTCTAAGGTTTTCTATTAACCTATGTACATCGTCTGCAGTAACCATGTCATCGCCATCGTTATCCAAGGTATTGAAAATTCAAGATAGGTCCCATCTTTGAACAAAGGCTGTGTATATTTTATTTACAAAATTACTCCTCATTTGATCAATCCTACCTCCAGACAAGTGGTGTTTTCCAAGATCACTTATAATATGTGGGTATTTTGGATTGCAAAGTTCAGGAAACTTAGTTTCCCATTATCTGAGAAACCCAAACATGAACATAAATGCTATAGAAACTATAAAATTATTGAACCCAACTCAAGGACATTGATACAATAATATTCCAATACATAGACATGGCATACACATTTGAAATTCCTACTGTTGTAGTGCTCAAGTACAGTCATTCTTGAAATCTAGAAAAACAAGAAGGAAAAATAGTAGAAAAGCACAAGTCGTCTTTGTCCACCTCTGCAAGTCGTCTTTGTCCACCAAGGTAGCTGCAAATGTCAGAGTTGAAAAGATCATCGGACCGGCAAAGGGTTTGGCATCATATGGAGCCAAAGAACCCATTTTCTCCCAAATTTTGCTAATGTGGAAGTTGGAGGAGAACTTATTTTATAAACCAGAGAAATGAAGGTCAACAACTATGAAAGTAGTAAAGGTCTCCCTTATTGAACAAATGTCAATTACGAAAAGACCCAAAAAATATGAATACCAAAACATTCAATCAACTTTAATCTCATAAACGTTCATGCCTTACACGATAAATACACGAGCTATGACCAGAAAAACTTACAAACATAGTATATCAATTAAACTTTGATTTTTTTCTTTCAAGGCTTGGTTGGAAAAAGCAAAGAGATCACATGAAATGCTCTGCACATAGGTAATTCGTTTTGTTTTGAAACTATCATATCAAACAAATATAAACAATACATGGAAATCAATTTGCTTCAATAGTAAGTAAACAGTGGAAAAAAAACTCAGATATATGATTACACATAAAGTTAAACAAATTAAAGAAATGAACTCGTTGGATAACTCCATAACATACTTAAAAATCACTTATGTTTAACTAATGAAATTATTAACATAGATTCATAGCAACCCTAGATAAATTAAGTGTCCAAGCCGATCAAAATAAATAATTGAGTACAAACCTATATATGCCTTTGATTTATTAAATTCCCAATGAAATTAAATAATTGAGTACAAATCTCTCCATGCATAAAAGATCTAGTGTATGTGTGTGTGTGTGTGTGTGTGTGTATATATATATATATATCAATTTTCTTTTTCCTATTTTCCATTATTAAGTAGCTTAAGGGATTAAAAAAAACCTCAATATAGACCTCTTTCCACTTATATTCAGTCTTTATATGTTGTGAAATCCTTATCTGCATAACCATTCATAAGGCCCTTGAATATATATTTTTTGCTATATTTTCATTTTTTGGCTCCACATAAAAATATACCCTACTCAAATTACTTTGCATATCCTCTATTTGTCCTTTGATCCTTGGAGCAATCTTTGTATCCCCATGCAACATCAAACTCAAAAATTGTACTAGTTCCACAAATCCAGCACAACATATCTTTCCACAAAATTTTGATAATAGCATTCCACTAGTAAGCATACATTTCTTCCATGCAACCTACTTAAAGAAAAATTAAAAAGAAAAAAACTGAAGTAAAGTCTCTGTTAGGTCTCTATACTACTAGTGTAACCCCTTATTGTTATTAGTACAACCCCCTTATTATATTGTTGTGCCCATATAGTCCCCATATTGTTATTATTGTGCCCCATAAAAGCCCACTATTTTTATTATTGTGCCCCTACATTATTATTGTTATGTCGGCTCTGATTATATTATGACCCCTTAGACTCCTATATATAGAAATGAGGTATTTTCATTTGTATCATCCAAGAACTGTTCATTTGTGTAATGTAAAGGAGGTTTCCCCCTCGAAGATGCTGAATTCTAAGACGTTGATCTATCTTTTCTATCTTTTCGTGAGTTGGTTTCATAACATTTGGTATCAGAGCTTTGGATTCTAGGGTTTCGCTGCTCCAAACAAGTCATCGTGGACTTTTTGCTATAACTTTTTTCTGTGACATTTCAGAATCTAAAAAAAAACTCATTTGAGACAACATCGCGTTGAACCTCGGGTAAGAATTTCAGATCTTGACTCGCTATATTTTCGGAGATATAATCTGAGGAAGTTAGGATTTTTGTAGACCCCCAAATTACATTCCAAACAGGTCACCTTGGGAAAATCGTTATAACTTTTGTTCTGAGCATCAGATTGAAATTTCATCAGAAGTTTAAGAAAGAGGACTTCCTGTATTTTTCTATATATCAGTTCCAGGTACTAAGGTTGAAACAGTGAGACGTGGTACATCATACAAGTTTGATCTACTAAACTAGTCTATAATCAGGTCACCGTGGGAGATTTGGCATAACTCTTTCTTGGATAATCAAATTCTGATCAGACTTGCGGGGTTAGAAAGAGAACTCAAAGAGCTGTCGTAGGAAGAAATTGTAGAACTTGGAGATATGAAATTACAGAGTTACAGTCGTTTCAAGATCGAGCTCCTAAAATCAAGAAAAATCGAGATGGGGAAGTTTGATGGCAAGGATCCGATAAATTGGATACTACAGATGGAGAAATATTTTGATCTACATGGTGTAGCACTGTTACAAAATGTATGTATTGCATCTTCATATTTAGAACAAGATCAATTTTTATGGTATAAAGGGCTTTGTTCTCATAAAACACTTGTTACGTGGTCAATTTTCACGGAGGAAATTATAGCACATTATGAGGATGCAAAGAGCAACACCTTCTTTAGAGAAATACCACAACAATTGGAAGAAAAAAGAGAAAGGGCTTTGTTACAAAGTGGAAAGAAAAATTATGGCAACAAGGAAGTCTACCCCTCACAACTATAAAGATGGAAGTGATTTTTCTCCTAGCCTTCAACAACCTACAAGGGTTACACCACAATAATTGGAAGAAAAAATAGAAAAAGGGCTTTGTTACAATTGTGATAAAAAATACATTAAAGGTCATAAGTGTGCTGAGAAGAATTATTTTAGATTGATTGTGGAGAGGAGGAAGAAAAGGATCAAGAAACGTCAAAAGAAGAGTATATACACCAGGAACCAACCCCGGAGAAAGAAGAAATGAATCTGACCACATCTTGTAAAGCATTGGAAATAATTACTACTCCTCAAACTCTTAAGATAGAAGGACATATCAAGAAGAAAAATGTTCAAGAAGTGAAAGACCACATCAAGAAAGAAGAAATGAATCCAACCATATCTTGTAATGCAATGGCCGGAATTACCACTCCTCAAACTATCAAGATATAAGGACATATCAAGAAGAAAAATGTTCAAGAAGTGAAAGATTACATAGAGCATCAAGAAATGAATCTGAGCATATCTTGTAATGCACTGGAAGAAATTACCACTCCTGAAGCTGTAAATATAGAAGGACATATCAAGAAGAAAAAGATTCAAGCAGTGAAAGATCACATCGAGCATCAACAACAAGTTCTCCAACTTTTAAAGGATAACGCCACTTTGGTGTAGAATCGAATGAAACAACAGGCAGATCAACATCGCAATGAAAGAAGTTTTCATGCAGGTGATTGGATATTTTTATGGTTACATACATACAAACAAATGTCCCTCAAGAAATCTATTTATGGGAAGGAAATGTTGGCAATACTACACACACTTAAGAAATGGCGACCTTACCTAATGGGAAGACACTTCAAGGTTAAAAAGGATCATGATAGTATTAAATACTTTTTAGAACAAAAATTATCCTCTGAAGAGAAAGAAAACTGGGTCACAAAGATGTTGGGTTATGACTTTGAAATCATATACAAAAAATGGAAGCAAAATGTTGTGGCAGATGCACTCTCAAGAAAGGATGACGATGTGGAAGCATTGTTGTGCGCCATTTCTATTATCCAACTAGATTGGATAAATAAAACAAGGTATGAATGGAAGAAGGACGAAGAAGTGTGGCCACTCATTCAAAAGTTGCAGAAGATCTCAGTTCAAACAATATTTCCAGAACTTGACGAGGAAGGAAAAATCATATTGGAGCCTGGTGCAGTCATAGAAACAAGAACCCGACAGCTACGAAATTGATCAATTTCAGAGTATCTCATCAAGTGGAAGAACTTACTAGTTGAAAATTCCACATGGGAGGACAAGAATTTTATACAAGAGCATTAAGAACTACTCAAGCATTGAGGACAACACTTTTTGAAGGAGACGGGCATGTTAGGTCCCTATACTACTAGAGTAACCCATTATTGTTATTAGTACAACCCCTTTATTATATTTTTCTGCACATGTAGTCCCCATATTGTTATTATTGTGCCCCATAGAAGCCCACTATTGTTATTATTGTGCCCTTACATTATTATTGTTATGTCGGCTCTGATTATATTATGACCCCTTAGACTCCTATATATAGAAAGGAAGCCTTTTCATTTCTATCATCCAAGAATTGTTCATTTGTGTAATGTAAAGGAGGTTTCCACATTGAAGAGGCTTATTTCTAAGGCATTCATCTATCTTTTCTTCTTTTTGTGAGCTGGTTTCATAACATTTGGTATTAGAGCTTTGGATTCTAGGGTTTTCGCTGCTCCAAACAGGTCATCGTGGAATTTTCCATATAAATTTATTTTGCAATGTTTCAAAGGCTAAAAATAAAACCCATTTGAGATGAAATTTCGCTAAACCTCGGGTCTGAATTTCAGAGCTTGCATCACTATATTTTCGGAGATATGATCTGAGGAACTTATAGTTTTTGCAAGCTCCAGAATTTCATCTAAAACAGGGAATCATGGAATTTTTGCTATAACGTTTTCGCTACAAAGTTTCAGAAGATAAAACAAAAACCCATTTTAGAAAAAATTATTCTGAACCTCGGATCTAAATTTCAGATCTTGTCTCACTATATTTTGAGATATCTTATTTGAGGAATTTAGGGTTTTTGCAAACTCCAGAATTACTTCTTAAACAGGTGACCTTGGGAAAATCATCATAACTTTCTCTCTGAGCATCAGATTGAAATTTCGTCAGAAGTTACAGAAAGAGGACTAACTCTAGTCTTTTGTGTGTATGTTTCAGATCCGAAGGTCAAAACAGTGACAGGGGGCACGTCATACAAGTTGGCTATTCTGAAAAGGTGAATAATCAGGTCAACTTGGGAGATTATGCATAACTCTTTCTTGGAGAATCCGATTTCGATCAAACTGGTGGCATTGGAAAGAGGACGTAGAGGACTACAACAGGTCATGATTTTAAAATGGGAAGATCTGAAATTACAAAGTTACAGTCGTTTCAAGATCGAGCTCCTAAAATCAAGAAAAAACGAGATGAGGATGTTTGATGGGAAGGATCCGGTAAATTGGATACTATAGATGGAGAAATATTTTGATCTACATGGTGTACCACTGTTACAAAAGGTATGTATTGCATCTTCATATTTAGAAAAAGATCAATTTTTATGTTATAAAGGGCTTTATTCTCGTAAACCACTTGTTACGTGGTCAATTTTCACGGAGGAAGTTATAGCACATTATGAGGATACAAAGAGCAACACCTTCTTTATAGAAACACCACAACAATTGGAAGAAAAAAGACAAAAAGGGCTTTGTTACAAAGTGGAAAGAAAAATTATGGCAGCATGGAAGTCTACCCCTCACAACTATAAATATGGAAGTGTTGTTTCTCCTAACCTTCCACAACCTACAAGGGTTACACCACAAGAATTGGAAGAAAAAAGAGAAAAAGGCATTTGTTAAAATTGTGATAAAAAATACATTAAAGGTCACAACTGTGCTGAGAAGAAATTATTTTACATTGATTGTGGAGAGGAGGAAGAAAAGGATCAAAAATCGTCAAAAGAAGAGTATATACACCAAGAACCAACCCCGGAGAAAGAAGAAATGAATCCAACCACATCTTGTAAAGCATTGGAAATAATTACTACTCCTCAAACTCTTAAGATAGAAGGACATGATATCAAGAAGAAAAAGGTTCAAGAAGTGAAAGACCACATCAAGAAAGAAGAAATGAATCTGACCATATCTTGTAATGCAATGATCAAAATTACCACTCCTCAAACTATCAAGATAGAAGGACATATCAAGAAGAAAAATGTTCAAGAAGTGAAAGATCACATAGAGCATCAAGAAATGAATTCGACCATATATTGTAATGCATTGGAAGAAATTACCACTCCTCAAAATCTAAATATAGAAGGACATGTCAAGAAGAAAAAGATTCAAGCAGTGAAAGATCACATCGAGCATCAACAGCAAGTTCTCCAACTTTTAAAGGATGGCGCCACTTTGGTGCAGAATCGAATGAAATAATAGGCAAATCAACATCTCAATGAAAGAAGCTTTGATGTAGGCAATTTGTTATTTTTATGGTTACATACATACAAAAAGATGTCCCTCAAGAAAGCTATTATGAGAAGGAAATGTTGGCAATACTACACGCACTTAAGAAATGGCGACCTTACCTAATGGGAAGACACTTCAAGGTAAAAATGGATCATGATAGTCTGAAATACTTTTTAGAACAAATATTATCTTTAGAAGAACAGAAAAAATGGGTCGCAAATATGTTGGGTTATGACTTTGAAATCATCTACAAAAAATGGAAGCAAAATGTTGTTGCAGATGCTCTCTCAAGAAAGGATGAGGATGTGGAAACATTATTTTGTTCTATTTCTATTATCCAACCAGATTGGATAAACGAAGCAAGGGATGAATGAAAGAAGGAAGAAGAAGTGTGGCCACTCATTCAAAAGTTGCAGAAGATCCCAGTTCAAACAATATTTCCAGAACTTGACAAGGAAGGAAAAATCATATTGGAACCTGGAGCAGTCACAAAAACAAGAACCTGACAACTACGAAATTGATCAATTTCATAGTATCTCATCAAGTGGAAGAACTTACCCACTGAATATTCCACATGGGAGGACAAGGATTTTATACAGAAGCATCAAGAAATACTCAAGCGTTGAGGACAACACTTTTTGAAGGAGAGGGGCATGTTAGGTCCCTATACTACTAGTGTAACCCCTTATTCTTATTAGTACAACCCCTTTATTATATTGTTGTGCCCATGTAGTCCCCATACTATTATTATTGTGCCACATAAAAGCCCACTATTCTTATTATTGTGCCCCTACATTATTATTGTTATGTCGGCTCTGATTATATTATGACCCCTTAGACTCCTATATATAGAAAGGAGGTATTGTCGTTTGTATCATCCAAGAATTGTTCATTTGTGTAATGTAAAGGAGGTTTCCCCCTCAAAGAGGCTAAATTCTAAGGCGTTGATCTATCTTTTCTATATTTTTGTGAGCTGGTTTCATAACAGTCTCCTCGATCAAAAACCTGAACCTTTATAAAGCTCGCAAACGATCAGCAAACAAGGTCAAATTTAATATTCAACAGTTGTGAAAGTCGGTGATGAAGCCTGAGAAGGTGGAACAATCCGAAATAAGGACAATGACTCCACTTGTCTTAATATGCTCAGTTAGTAGTCCATGCCCTCACTGACCTAGAGATCAATACTCCACAGTTTATTGGTATTTATGGCTAAATCATCTGAATCCATGGCAACACTCATTTTATTTGGGTGGTTACAAGAAGCCAATCAACTTTTGCACCATAAAATTGTTGCATGGGAGAATGAACTTGCGAGTTCATTGCATTGTTTAAGATCTTGTTGCTTATTATTATTTCTCCTTCACAGTCTGGCCTCATGGCCCGGGAGTAACAACTAGCCATTTTTACCTTGTCATCATGGCTAATTCCAGGCACCCCTGAGGGGTTTTCAAAATTATTTCGATCATTACCGATAGCTATTTGCAGATGTGTTGATAAAGACTGACATTCAAGCTCGTCCATGGTATTAATCGATATACATCTATGATCAATTTCCAGTTCTAAAGAGTTAGTACAGTCAGAATGGAGCACAACTAAATTTGAATCAGTGTTGCTACTATGATAATAGATAGTATTGGTACACATTTTGTAGGAAGATGAGATTACTTCTCCTGAGTGTTCTGACAAAACATAAACCGGATCATGGATCTTCCATGCCGATGGCAATCCTGCATCCGAATTATAGTATTTGCGAGCTTAGAGGACTCGAACTGTGGTATCTCATTTATGATCTTGAAATGAAATGAAATGAAATTTTAATGTCCACGAAACTAGATATAGTCTATGGGACCATATAGGATAATTGCAAGTACATTCATATACATAACACAACTTTTAATGCTTCAGCTTTACACAGTTTGGCATGTACTGGTAAGAGTCATAATTTTGCATACTTCCGGAATTTTCATGCTCTGGAATCCCAAGGAACTCAAGAGTGTTATATCAGATTCTTTCAAAAGTGAAGTATTCAAAATGAATATATTTCTATAGGTGGTTATGATAATTAAAAAATAGTAAATTTATGTTGTCCATATCCATTTTGATATAAAGTTGTTGGATTTGAAACCAATTCAAATTCAACTATCTTTAATCACCTTATAAGATACATGAAAATTACCATATAACCAATTTTAATCCAACAACCTATAATCAACTAATAGTACATAGTAGGGTAGATAAGGATGGTTGTAATTTCATGGCTAGGATATTTTGAGCTTCAAAGTTCAGTGGATAGTGGGGCCTGTGAAAACTTTTAAGATCCAGACAAAATACAAGTTTTGGATTCCTTAGCCATCATTTAAAATTCTAAAGAAATTAAACCTACATTAAAAAAGTAATGGTGGGCTCTTGTGGAGGAAGTGGAGGAGGTGAGATGATGACGGGATTTGCAAAGAAACCTCAAATATGTGGGGTAGTTGGACCAGTGCCCTAATCTCTTGTAACAGTCGATGGAAAAGAGAGAAAGAGAAAGATGGAATTGGTCTTTACTCCATTCTTTCTATCAAACTGGATAAGGTTCTAAAAATCCGAGATTAGAAGAAAGAAAAACAAACTTGCTTGAGGGAAGAGAATATTATTCTGTCAAAAAGTTATGAAAAAATTTTCTTCTCCATGTCTATGGTTATTTGTTTGTCTTAACATTTTCCTATGCCATCTCTCAATTGAATAATTTGACATTCCTCTTCAGTTACTCTGCATGCATTGTGTGTATATCGATTGTGTTTTGGACATCTTAGACATCCAACATTGTAGAGTAAAATTAACAGTTGACTTTGCTATGTCTTTGATCTTGATCCATGTTCATTAAAATATACAGATTATGTAGTTGAAATAAAAATAAAGATACCTCTCAGCCTAAGAAAATATTAATTTCCTTCTCCATCAAGTTTAATTCATTTTTGAAAATATTGAAAGGCACTTTGAAGGCACATATTCAGCCAAAAGCCCTATAATGTCATAAGAGGAACTCCCTCCAATTTTAATTTAGATTTGATTTAGATTCTTTGCAACTCATTTTTTCCTACACTCTCTTACAATAAATTCGAATTTAGAGTCTACGAGTCCTTAGATTTATACCTGCACTGATTTGTCTTGAGATATACAATTTTCATGTGAATCTATTTCTTGGTGTATATATATTTTTAACCCACTTATTCGAAGTGCACATCAAAGGAAACACCTTTGAATAGAAACACATGCTTTTTGTAATAGAAAAAACTACAAAAACATGCCTGTCAATTTCTAGGCCTTCTTGTAGTAGTTGTTGATATACGCATTCCCTTGCTCTAGGATGAATGATTGTATTTTTGGGGTTGTCGTTGCATTGAGATAGTGCTAATCGAATGGCTTGGTTATTTGCAAAGTAATAATACAGGGATAATGGGATGCCCTTTCCAGCTTTTAGAGGATGGCATAGAGCTTCATTTTGCAACTAATCATTTAAGTAAAGCAAAAAGAGTATATATCAAAAGTATCCAACTATACAATGCTTATGAGAGTTATACTTGTAAAGAGGGAGTTCCATTTTTTCAACTCTTCATTACTTATTCCAACACAATGTGAACTCCATTGGTAGGATGACATAATTTATGTCTTAGTTCTCTAGCATGGGATTAAGTGCCACTTTTCACACAAAGTTATGATCATATAAGTTGTTTCCATTAATTCCTAATAATGTGTCAAACTACTGGCCACAATTGATCCATAATATGATGCAGAGGATCCAGTGGCAGTGATAAGCAATAGACATAAAGATGATGAAAGCCTCCCAAGGCCAAAACAACGCTCCTCAGTTGCCCCAACTGGGAAGCATACAAAACCTCTTCATGCCAATGCTTGGTACAAATTCCTTCCCACAGCGCCTCCTCTTCGACGGCGTGCTTCCAGCGGTGGCTCACACAAGCGGCGATCATCCGAGACTTAGAATCCAAAATGCAACACCTCAAACAACACATCCTCAGAATAAGACTTAATAGAACCATCGTTGTGTTCTTCCCGCCTCATTTTATTCACCTTAATATCCTGCCCTTGACGAATCCAAGGAAGAGGAAGGCGTTAGCTATGCATCAACTGCAACCGACTCTACGCAGGGAAAATGCTAGTCGAATACTCAACAATAGACGTTAACTCCCCGCCTTGAAAGGTGGTCGTACTTTGTGCATCAATAGAAATTGGGCTTGATAAAAGTGTACACGTGTTGAATTATGATGGGAGAGAACAACGAAAATGGAGTGAGGGATTGGTTGAGCTAAACAGTGTTTACCCAGCCAACTTCATAGAGAAAATGCCTTTCAATGTAATTAGTAAATTCAATATTTATTTTTCTAATGTTATAGTCATATAAAAATGATATTATTATTTTTTCTCACTCTATGTGTGAATATGATGATGTTATCTTCTATGTATGGTTGTTATTTTATGGAAGGCACTTCATTCTTAAGCTAGGACAACAACTTCTAGTTTACCTCTTATTGGAAACTATTTTTTTATAATGTCTATTTGTCATCTCCATACCAACTATTTTTAAAATATGGTTTCTCATTCCTAAGACACATCATATATGAGATGTATGTAGTAATGTAACCTTCTAGTTGTCCCTACCATTGGATGCATACGATCGATATTAATGGTCCCTTTCTTGCAATGTTTGTCTCATCAATTTACTCTTCCATTCCTCATCAAATGTAATATTTTGTCTACCAAATTTCTAGAGATTTTATTGTGACAATGTCCTAATTGTTTTCTCTTCCCTTTTCTTTTGTTGTGAAATAAAGCCCACATTTGATCTTATTTTTTTCATCAAAGAAAATCCCATTTATTTTTTGTATTAAAAAATTAGTTACGTCTTTCTGTATTCACCAAATAAAGAAACCAAGTATATGCAACATTTACTAACCATTTTCCAGCCCAAAAAGAGTCAATCTACTTATATAGTAGCCAAACAAAAATCTAACAAACTTACCAGCAACATATCCCATATAACATAATTCAACTAAAAATAGGGATGTAATTAACTACCTCTTAATACCCTAAAATTTCAACAATCACAAAGTAATAGTCCACCAATGGTCTTTTGTAAAAGATAAATGAGGACAAACTAAACCAAAGGAAAAATTCCAAGATTACTAGCTTCATCCTTGTACTCTTCATAATACAGAGTTCCCAACTGCAAATTAAGTCCCTTCTTAGACACGGAATCAACTGGATCGTTTAAATCCTTGAAAATGTGGAACACCGAAATATATTAGAAATCTTTTAGAAGGTCTATGATAAAGAGTAGGGACCGATATCCTTACTTGGCATATTTCTCTTCTGAGACTATTGTTTGTTCTACTCCCTCGAGACGGACTAGATGTTGGTTTACAGGACATTCAAATCTTTTAGAGTCAATTGGCATTTAGTTTGATCGTCTCCCTCCTTTCTGATATTCCTTTGATGCTCTTGATCACATTTTACCTATTAGACATGAATTGAACAAGATCACTAGGGACGACATCCACAGGAAGTTCATCCAAGTCACAGGGTTGCACCCAAAGATGGATTTCTACGTTGATCACTTATTGGAGTTGAGAGATAGACTCATTGTTCAACCCCAGCATACATTTCACCACTGGATGCATGCTCTTCACATTCCTCTAGGCTAGTTCAAAGGAGGTTCTCATAGACTTCGGGTAGAGACAGACCACCAAATTGATAGACCAAATAGAAACTGTCAGATATGTAATTTACAGGAAGTAGATACCAAGGTGCACTTCATTTTTGGATGCCCTATCTACTACGAGATCAGAGGAAGGTTTCATTGCTTGTTCAGAGATTCTCAGACCCACGCCGACTTTTTAGGTATCCCGATTAGAGATGTTTGGCCCTATATATGTAGGAGGCTCTCAGGTTTTGAGCACGTATTCTTTAGCCTCCAATCAAACCAAACCCCACACAGAGGATCACAACATTTTTCAGGGTACTACCTTCAGACAAGTAGACCAAGAGACCGATTGATACTAGTACATATCCAGACTCGAGATCAATGAGGATTTGTGGGACCTCACCCCGCCACAAGATATCTTAGCAGCATATCCGTTCCTGGGAGAATTACTAAGTCCTCCATACCTCAACAATGCACAAACTCCCCTACACAGTCCAGTCCACACTTTCCACCGGCCCTTCATCAAGCCAACATACTTTGTTGAGTTTTTCTTCAGTGTTATTCATTCAACCTCAAATGTTAAGAGAGATGGGTCTGATTGTCAGACCCATTAGCTCTTGGATATTCTCCATGAGGGAATTTCATGCATCATATCCTTTATATTTCATACATTGTACATTTATATTCATGCATTGTATCTTTTATAGGAGATTGTTTGGTTCTCCCGCATTATATGGAGATCATTGTACTCAACAGTCCTTTTGACCTACTTTGTGGTCAATATTTGGACATAAATATAATTATCTTATCTATATTATCTTATATTTTTGTCATGAGGAGATAACTTACATTAGCAACAACACTTTATTGGTCATTTTTACAAAAAATATGAACTCGAGCACTCTTAATGGATTTATATTAATGGGATGGGTGTGTTTTGTTTTATGATGTTTCATATTTAGGTAGGTAATTACCATTAGAATTGTGTGTAATTTGTTTTATGATGTTTTCATTCAAGTAACAAACTACTAATTAGAAATGTCCCTTTTTCACAATCAAACATATGTATTAGTTTTTCCTTATTTATTTTTAGCTTTTGCATCTTAGAGAAATATTTATCGATAATTTATGATTGATTTATCCTATACATAAATTTCAAAGGAGACCACATAAACATCTACATTGCAGTGAATGCATTTAAATTAAACATTTCAAGATACCAATAACCTTTAATGGTATGTTAAAAAATATTACAAGCAATAAAGCATATTTCTAGTAAGACACATTGTAAACTTGTCATGTATTTGTGTTTCATTAACGATGTCATGTTACCACTTTGAACACATGAATCACAATACATAATAGACCAAATTTATCCATTTAACATGGTAATCTAATACCTAAGCAACAAGAAAATGAGTACAAAAAGGTTTTTCAAGGAATCTCAAATGCGAGTAAGAGTTTTTAGTTATTTGTCACAACTTGTAGAAATTCCTTGTAGATTCAAACTGCAGATTGTAATATGCTAAAACAATTGACTTGAATCTAATATACTGATCAACAGAAATAATAAACTATCGATGAAATTGCATAAAAGAGAAAGAATTCAATCACACATAACACAATAATTTTATGGGGAAAGCCATAGCTAAAAACCCTTGTTATTTGTATATTGCATTAATCATAAAATATGAGAAGATTACAATGCTTTTCTCAAGGCTAAGCAACCTCTGCACAAAATCAATTTGTCTCGCTGCTTCACAAACAAGCTCCAGTCAATACCTAGCTAAATATGTTGCCTACCAAGCTCATATTTCCTTGCACGGTATCCTAGGGAATTAGCCCATATTTAATTGGGAAAATCCTCATCCATAATTGTGCAATCCATCAATAGACCTTCCTCTTATTGCATGCACCACCGATTTCATTTATATGATTTTACAACTAATAGTACACTGTCCCTTAACTCTAATCTCAACTGAGTCTTTCTCTGATCCGATATGCATAAGTTAATTATGAGTGAATCTTTAGTTTACTGGTTGAGCAATGTTGGTTACACCCCACTCCTGGATCTGCCACTAATTCCACCATCAACTGGAACTAGTTTAACTGAATTTAACTCAGTTAAACTGAATTAATTAATTACAACTAAAACGAACTCAATCTAGGCCCCTAAACTTTAGGAACCACTCTACATGACTCTAGGTAAACTCCCAACACGAATTAATTGAGTCAACTAATTCAAATTAACTTAGTTAACTATTACAAGTTGCTATGAGAATTAGAATTAGAATTTGATTCCTAATTTAATTCAAGGAAAAAATTAAATTAGGATTTTCTTATTGCATTTTTCAACACTCCCTGTTAACAATAAAGGGGTTATCTTCTACCCCGATCTTGCCTCTGTGAAACTCGAATTTTCATCTTGACAATGCCTTTGTCAAGATATCTACATCCTGCTCCTCTGTAGGAATGTATTCCAGCAACATGATTCTCCTCTGCACACAATCTCGTAGATGGTGATATTAGATGTCAATATGCTTGGACCGATCATGAAAAAATGGATTCTCTGAGAGTTTTAGACAACTCTGATTGTCACAGTAAATCATTGTAGGATCCATCTGCTGACCAAATAATCCAACAAGGATCTTCCTCATCCAAATAGCTGCACAAGTTGCTTGACTAGCATCCATATACTCTACTTATGTTGAACTAAGTGCAACTGACATCCGCTTCCTGTTGTACCAATAAATTGCTGCTGACCCAATATTCAAGATTCCCCCTGATGTGCTCTTCATGTTAGATGGAATCCATGCCCAATCTACATCTATGAAGCCTTGAAGCTTCACTCCCTCTGTCCTTCTATACCAAAGACCAAACTGAGTGGTGCCTCTGATGTATCTCAACACATGTTTATCTACCTTCCAATAAAGTTTGGTTGGCTTAACCATGGCTTTACTAAGCTGGTTAGCTGCAAAACACATGTATGTTTGTTTGTTCACCAAATACATAAGTGAACACACAAGTTGTCTATAAAGAGTAACCTCCACTACTTCACCTAAAGTAGCATCATCCTTCCTCCAGTTACCTGCTAGAGGAGTCTCCATGGGTTTGCTGCTCTCCATGTGGAACTTCTTCAGTATCTCGTTGGCATACTTTCCCTGAGAGACAAACAATTCCTCATCTCCTTGCCATACTTCCATACCAAGAAAGTAATCCATGAGCCCCAGGTCCTTCATCTCAAATTCTCTTGCAATATCCTCTTTGCAAGATTTCATCAGCTTCTCATCACTCGATAGAATGAAATCATCGACATATAATACTATAACCAACAATTTACCTTCAACCAAAATATGGTAAAGGTTCAAATCTACTTCACTTTTGGTGAAGCCCAACCCGGTGAAATAGTTGTCAATCTTGGTGTACCAAGCGCGAGGTGCTTGTTTTAGTCCATATAACGCTCGCTTGAGTTTGCACACATGTGACTCTTTGTTGAAGGTATAAATCCTTCCTGCTGCTTAATATACACTTCTTCCTCAATAATGTCATTGAGGAATGTTGTCTTCACATCCATCTAATGTATCTTCCATCCCATCTACGCTAGCAGTGCTAAAATAGATGTGATTGACTAGTGCCTTGCTACTAGAGCAAAGGTCTCATCATAATCAATTCCCTCCACCTGAGAGAACCCTTTGGCCACAAAGATGGCCTTGTGTTTCTCCACACTTCCATCTGCTACTTGCTTTACCTTGTAAAGTCATCTGAAACTCACCACTGACTTGTCTTCTGGTCTTGGGACCACCTCCCAAACATTGTTTTTGATAATCGAGTCATACTCCTCAACCATGGCATCAACCCATATTGGTTGTTGCATTTATTCCTCGAATGAGTATGGCTCAACCTCTACACTCTTGCTCATCAGAGCCATGTAGCCAATGTACCAATCTGGTGACCTCCTCTGCCTACGTTGTTATGTGGTGCTCACACATTCTCTTGAGCATCATGCATCAATCCTTCCATCTCTGGAAGTATCTGCATGAGTGGTTGCTTCCACTCTCTTCTCCTCTGCATTGGTTGATGCACATCATCCTGAGGTTCCTCCTTTAGAGCTAAAAGTTGATCATATTGATGTAACTGAAGCTCCCTCTCAAGGGAACATTTCCTAGCCTTCTCCTCATCAAAATTAATATATCTAGGAACCACCATCATCCTGTTGGATAACAGGTACACCTGATAGTTGTTAGGTGTATCATTGTACCCCACAAATATGCCCAACTCTGTTGTTGGCTCTAGCTTTTTCCATGCATCCTTGGTAACATGACACTAGATTGATGAACCAAAGATACTGAAGTGTGCCACATCTGGTTTCTTACCTAAAAAATCTTCTTCTGGTGTACTCATCCTGAGAATTCGATGAGGGTTTATGTTTTGTAAATAAATAATTGTGTTGCATCCTTCAGCCCACAAGTGCAACGGTAGGTCCTGATCATGTAACATCGCCCGTGCAACTCCGACAATACTTTTTTTCTTCCTTTCAGCCACCCCATTCTGTTGTGGGTTATGAGGTGTTATTAATTCTCATTGAGTGCCTTCTGATGCACAAAAGTTGTTGAATTCATTCGACACATAATGTCCACCATTATCTCTTCTTAGAGCTTTAACTTTCCTGTCAGTATATTTCTTGAGAAGTGTTTTATATTCATAAAATTTAGCGAACGTCTAACCTTTCTTCTGCATGAAGAAAATTCAACACTCACGAGAAAAATCATCAAGAAATATTACATAAAACATGTGCTTGGCCATGGATGTTGTCGAGAACAGTCCACACACATCTGAGTGAACTCGATCAAGGATCTCTTGTGCTCGACTATCTTTATCATGAAAGGAAGCTTTGGTGTACTTCCCCAATGTACACCCTTTGCATTTGTCTCTCTGCTCTAGTGTACCCTTGGGAAGTCTTGTAGAAATTTGTTGCATGATATTCAAAGATTTGTAATGCAAGTGACCCAATCTTATATGCCACAACTCACTGATGTCTCAGCTCTGCACCTTCTCTGCTTTTAGTGCTCAAAGCAACACAATCTTCTACTTCCAATTTTTAGAGGTTCTTCACCCGAACGCTGATCCACTTCACCTTTCATGAGGCTGTGTGATGAAAGAAAGAATTTCCCTTGCTAAATATCACATCATAGCCATGGTTCTCAAACATGGCAGCTGAAACCAAGTTCTTCTTCAAACCTGGAAGATACATGACATCTTTTAATGTGAGGGGATAACCAAACTCCCTTTAAAAGGTAACAATATTGATGTCATTCACGTTATACCTCCCATCATCTCCCATCTTGATGTGCATCTGCAAGTCCTTATCCTCAAATTCACTGAAAACTCTTTGTTTTCGGTTATATGGAATGAGGCTCCACTATCCAAGTACCACACACTACCCATCACTGATATCACCACGCAAGCGATGAGGGTGAAATCGAGTCCGAATTGTGAAGCAAGTGGTTCATCTGTCGCTTCTCCTGAGGGATTCTTACTGGCCTTCTTGGGTGGAAACTTTGTAGCATAGTGTCCTAGCTCGTGATAGTGAAAACATTTAATCTTCGACATGTCCTTCTTCTTGTCACCCTGACTAGAATTTTATTTGGAATGAGATGACTTCCCTTTCCCCTTCTTCGCCTTCCCAACTAAGGCATATTTCTCCTCATCATCATTGTTAGATGAGGATCCATCCCTAGTGTTCCGTCGAATATCTTCTTATACCAAGACAGGCCATAATCACTCCCTCTAGTAGCTTCTCCCTCCCATTAACTGAGTCCTGGTAGTTGTGCTAGGTCTTGGGAAGCCCTAGAAGTGTTAGGCTCACCACATCGTCCTTAGCAACTGTAACACCGAAATTTCCAAGCTCATCCCAACATTGGGTGAACTTGATCAAGTAATTAGGTATTGTGTCACCCTTCTCCATCTTGATCTTTCTAAGGTTGTCCTTCAATGCCAGCTTCATGTATTCATTGTTGTTTTGAAATAGGTCCGTCAAAGCCTTCCACATTGAAAATGAAGTTTCCTTACCATGGAGGTTTAAGATAATATGATGTCAAACTCCTTCTAGGATAATCCTTCTCACCTATGCCACACACTTTCTCCACTCTTTCAGATCCTGAGCACCGACTGGCTTAGGAAAATCATTTTCTATGAATTCCTTATGTCTGTTGACTTCCAACACTACCTCCATCATATCCTTCCAAGAAATATAGTTCGAACTACCCTTAAGGGCATATTTAAGTCTCAATCTGTAGAACATCTTGTTGCCTTTGAAGTATGATACTGCAAATTCAATTTCTCCTGCAAAAGACAAACTCGTATTCTTCTCTTCTATAGTGATTGCAGCTCTTATACCGTGTAGAAATTCCTTGTATATTCAAATTGCGGATTGTAATATGCTAAAACAACTGACTTGAATCTACTCTACTCATGAGTGGAAACAATAAACAATCGATGAAATCACGATGAATAAACGAGAAAGAATTCAATCACACATAACACAATAAATTTATGGGGAAAGCCATAGCTTAAAACCCATGCTATCTGTATATTGCATTAATAAGAAAATATGAGAAGATTACAATGCTTTTCTCAAGCCCGAGCAACCTCTGCACAATCTCAATCTATCTCACTGCTTCACAAACAAGCTCCAACCAATACTTAGCCAAATATGTTTCCTTCCAAGCTCCTATTTCCTTGCGCAGTTCCCTTGGGAATTATCCCATATTTAATTGGAAAATTCCTCATACATAACTGCACAATCCATCAATAGGCCTTCCTCTGATTACATGCACCATTAGTTTAACTTAAATGATTTTACAATTGATATTACATTGACCCTGAATTCTAATCTCAACTGGGTTTTTCTCTTATCTAACATGGATGAGTTAATTATGATTGAATCTTCAGTTTACTGGTTGAGCAGTGTTGGTTACACCCCACTACTATAGGTTACACCCCACTACTAGATCTTCTGCTAATTCCTCGATTCGTTGGAACTAGTTTAATTGAATTTAACTCAATTAAACTGAATTAAATAATTACAACTCAAAAGAAGTCAACTTGGGCCCCTAAAATTTAGGAACCACTCTACATGACTCTAGATAGACTCCTAACTTGAATTAAATGAGTCACTAAGTCAAATTAACTTAGTTGAATATTACAAGTTGCAATGAGAATTAGAATTAGAATTTAATTCCTAATTTGATTTAAGGACAAAATTAAATTATGATTTTATTGTTGCATTTTTCAATACAACCAATAGTGGGTCTCCAAATCAAGTATTAAATTAGATGATTTTAAGCCTAAGGATATATTGTTATAGATATCCCACCACTTCTTTACCAACATATTTGTATCACCCCTATCCATATTCTACTCCTTTCTTATGTACCCCCATGACTTTGATCCCTCCACAACCACCATTAGATTTGACAAATGGGTTATTCTTTCAAAAGATATAAGACATATTTAATCTGATTTGGGGCAAGATGAAAATACTTACAACAATGTAGTATGGACGACTTTCAATTTGTCAAAATCCACTTTCTTCATGTGGCACCAGAGCATGGCCAATCTAAGATTATAGGCCAAGCAAATGTGATTATACACCTTGATGAAGAATATGCTTAGTTAGTCCAACTCTGAAAATGACATGGGAGGGGTTGTTGAAAATTGTAACTAGGGTTGATCTTCATTATGATGTAATTGTAATCATGACATTGTACATTATTTATAAAGAAAGAAAAATGAAAGAAAGAGAAATTATATTTTATTTTGGAGTATGGGTTTCATACTCTAGTTTGAGTCAAAAGCATGTTCTTCATGCTTTTTAGGTCTTCTAGGACTTTCTAGGTTTTTCTAGGATAAAGAATAATATTGTTCATGTGCCATAGTCCCATTTGGACTCATTGTAGTGAAGAAAAATATTTAATTTATAATGTAAAATCCATGGATAAACCTACTACCAAGTCGGTCAAAGAGCAATGACAAGTCAACCTAGGGGATGGCAAATCGACCCTCAAGAAAGGCTATAAATAAAGGGGAGCTCGACCTCATTTGGACACACATCTCACATAAGTTATATATGCAATAGAGAAGGTGAAAAGAGTAGCTGGAGGATTAAGAAGAGGAGCAGAAATCGAAGTTTGTCAAGGGTTGTCTTTCTCTTTACCTCGCTAGGGTTTTTGAAGTTTTCAACTTCAAGAAGATGAAATTCTACGGCAGTTGATGGAGGCCAAAATTCTATTGTTGGGGCCGAAGTTGTAGTATCGAAGCTTTGGAAGTTGTTTTGAAGCAATTATTTGTAGGGGCTGACTTAGGTCTTTGGATCTTGGAAGTCTTGTTTGTAAGAATTTCTAAAGAGGAAGAGAAAAATTTTCCAGGTTTTCCCCTTGGAGGGGTTTTTCCCTAGCTAGGAGCCTATTTATGGTGTACTTTATCTCTTTGTGATCTTCTTATTTTTTATGATTGTTTGAAGAACATAATAAAAGAAGTAATAGAAGAACATCTAACATCACAAGTAATTATCAAGTTAAGGGAAATAAGTTAGAATTATCAAGTCTCCATATTTTCCAACATGGTATTAGAGCTAATGTGCAAGAAGGAGACTCAAGATCACAAGTTAGTTGGCACAATGTCAAGAATCATGAAGAATGGTTTCAAGTTTCTTGGAAAACTTGCTATCTCCTTCAAGAACTACATATTGAAGATCATCCCTAAGCTAATAAAGTAAGAAGTAGAAGGAAATATGTTCGTCACTTTATCGGGTGCCTTCAAAGATGAAAATGTATGGGTTATCAACAGTGGTGCCTCCAGACACATGACACGAGAATAAAATCAACTTCAGACCTTGTCAAAAGGAAACTCATGTCACTATATCGAACTTGGACACAATAAATGATATCCAATAAGGCATTGGGTATACATCATTGGAGCTCGAATCAGGTAGAAACATTCACCTCAACATCTTATATGTTCCAGGATTGAAGAAAAATATACTTTCTATATCTTATCTAGAGGAAAGGGTAATAGAGTTTCTTTTGTTGATAGAAAGGTTTTCATTTGGGATAAGGGCTCTAGTATTAATGAAGCAAGGATGATTTGGGTTTGTGAGGGAACATTGTATAGACTATATACACCTCTAGCTAAAGCCCTAGTTCACTTGGAAGTGAGTCCTTCCAAACTATGGCATAGAAGGTATGGACACCTTCATTATAATATTTTTCCATCTATGATTCAAACGGTCAATGATATCCCTGAAATAAAGGAAGACCATGAAGGAACCTGTAAGGGATGTTCTCTATGAAATAATGTAAAGAAATCATTTGCAAACAGTGAAACTAGATCTACTAAAATTTTGGATCTCATACACTCAGATGTATGTGGACCTATGGCAGTTAAGTCTCTTGGTGGGCATCAGTAATATGTAACCTTCATTGATGATTATTCAAGGAAGACTTGGTTATACCTTCTCAATTAGAATAAGGACGAGGTATTCGAAAAGTTTATGAATTTCCAGAATGAAGTGGAAAACCTAACGTAGGAGAAGATCAAAATTCTAAGGTCAGATAATGGTGGACAATACACCTCCAAAGAATTAATAGCTTTCTACAAGGAGGTAGGAATCACGAGGCAGCTCATTATTCCCTATAATCCTAAATAGAATGGAGTGGCAGAAAGGAAGAATCGTACTATTGAATAATGTGTCTAAGCTATGCTACATGCTCAAGATATCCCCCAGTTCCTATGGGGAGAGGAATGTATGATGGTTGTTTACTTGAAAAATCGAAGTCCTCACAGGGTGCTCAATAACATGACACTAGAAGAAGCATTTACAAGAAAGAAGCCACGTGTGGATCATCTTCGTATATTTGGGTGTCATGTGTACATTCATGTACCCAGGGATAAAACAAAGAAGCTAGATCCTACCAATTTAAGGGGCATATTTATGGGGTATAGTGCTTCATCTAAAACCTATAGAATCGTGGCAAGTAGAGATGTCATCTTAGATGAAAACATAGCTTACAAGAAATTGAAGGATGTACCAGTTGACTCTAATGAATAAGTTCCTATCTTTGAAGATATCTCAAGGGACAATGATGGTCAAGAACCAGGACCAACTCAAGAAAATGTTGAAGGCCCTTGTGAGCCTATACAACAATTGTTCTAGAAAATCGGAAACAACATATTTGGTTGAAAACTACTACTCAAGAGGCAGAAGTACATACAATATCAGGGACATCCAGGGAAATTAAGAGAACAAAGAGGTATTCTAGATATGTCGCATACATGACAAAGAAATGTGAGGCAAAACCTTCCTCCTATGAGGATGCTGCTAAGCATCAAGAATGGAAGAATGCAATGGAGGAAGAATACCATCCAATAATGAAGGACGACGTATGGGAGATTGTCCCTAGGCCGAGTGACAAATCGATAGTCACTTCAAAATTTATTTATAAAATAAAGCATGTTGCAGATGCGAGCATCGATAAATATAAAGCAAGGTTAGTAGAAAGGAGTTTCTCACAGAAAGAAGGGATTAATTATGAAGAACATTTGCTCCCACAACTAGGTATATGACAATAAGATCACTTTTTTCATTGGTTGCTTCTATAGGATGGATAATTTCAAATGGATGTTAAGACAAAATTTCCTGAATGGGACCATTGATGAAGAAGTCTATATTGAGAATCCTTAAACATTTAAAATAAATTAGAGGGAAACTCATGTCTGTAGGTTGAAGAGGGCTCTATATAGCTTGAAGCAAGCACCGAGAGCATGGTATGCAAGAATGGATGCATACCTCTTGAGACTTGTTTTTACCAAGAGTGATGCAGATCAAAATCTATAAATCAAGGTGGTCCAGAAAGAACCAATTATTATACTCTGATATGTGGATGATCTACTAGTTACAGGTGTAAATTGACTAATTCAAGAATGCAATAGGTAGTTAGGAGTTGAATTTGATATGAAGGATCTTGGAATTATGCATTATTACTTAGGAACATAAGTATGGTAAAAACCAAGAGAGATATGTCCTGGGTCAACGTAAATATGTGATCAAGAGGCTTCAGAGGGTTGACATGATGGATTGTGAACTTATGATGGCTCCCATGGTTACAAATTGCAAAAGGTTGAAGCGTTTAGAGTCTAGTCTGGTAGATCATACTTGCTACAAGAAATTGGTTGGGTCCTTCATGTATCTGGTGAATACCAGGCCAGACATTTCTTTTGCAGTAAATGTCCTCAGTTAGTTTCAGATGGAGCCAAAGCATGATCATTGGATTGCAACTAATCATATCTTAAGATACTTGTGTGGAACCATTCATCACTACCTCAAGTATACTGGGAATGAAATCCAACTCATGGGATATACAAATTCAAATTGGTGTGGCAGTGAGACAGATGGAAGGAGCACAACAGGAGGATGCTTTAGCCTTGGACCTTCCATGGTTTCATGGATGAGCAGAACGTTGGATACAGTTGCTTTGAGCAGTGCTGAAGCTGAATATGTTGCTACAAGTGAAGTCTACAGTGAATCAGTTTGGCTCAGGAAGTTGTTATCAGAGTTGTTTGAAGGATTGCTCATCGCTACATGGATGCATTGTGATAATCAAAGTTGCATAAATTTGACAGAAGACTGGGTATTTCATGCTAAGACAAAGGATATAAATAACAAGTACCACTACATCAGAGGATTGGTATGAGATAAGGTCGTGGAGCTGCACTTTCTACCTAAAAATGAGTAGGTAGTTGACATATTGACTAAAGCATTACCAAACAAGAAGCTTGAGTACCTAAGAGGTAAGCTTGGTTTGATGGATATCTCTTTCGTGGTTGAGAGGGCGTGATATAAGATAGTTCTTGTCTTTATGGGTCAGGCATTAGACTAGGAATAACAACCATAAGTCTTAGTGAAGGCCATAGAGAAAAAATGGAGTCTGGAGGATTGAATAAGCATCTAGATTGAAACTTCTTATGGATTAAAAAATCCATAGAAAGAAGCTGGTGACCTATGCTCTTTAAGGATGAGGTAGGGAATCCAAGATAAGAGTATTCGAAGAGGACCGATACTATTTGAGGATCCAAGTTTGGGAGTCCAAGATAAGAATAGTCCTAAAAGAACATACCTTGTAGACATATAGATGGGGTGTGTACCTTGAGAGATAGTGTGGCAGCTCACGTAAAGCCTCCCATCATAATGCTCATAGTTAAAGATGAGCTTGTCCAGTTAATACCTTTAGTGACAATGTTGGTTATGATATAAAATATGCTTGACAAAAGATAGCTTATCAATCTGACTCTTCTTATGGGAATGCTTCAATATTGAGATTCTTTGTACCATGAATACCTCCCTAATTAAGAGGGAGTGCTGAAAATTGTAACTAGGGTTGGTCTTCATTATGATGTAATTGTAATCATGACATTGTATATTCTTTATAAAGAAAGAAAAATAAAATAAAGAGATTATATTTTATTTTGGATTATGGATTTCATACTCTAGTTTGAGTCGAAAGCATGTTCTTCATGCTTTTTAGGTCTTCTAGGTATTTCTAGGATAAAGAATAATATTGTTCATGTGTCATAGTCCCATTTGGACTCATTGTAATGAAGAAAAATATTTATTTTATCATGTAAAATCCATGCATAAACCCAATATCAATTAGGCCTAAGAGTAAAGAAAATTCACCCTAAGGGAGAGAAAGTTTCCCCTCAAGAAAGGCTATAAATAGAGGGGAGCTCAACCTCATTTGGACACACGTCTCACACAAGTTTGATTTGCAATAGTGAAGAGTCACTGGAGGATGAAGAACAAAAATTGAAGTTTGTCAAGGGTTATATTTCTCTTTGTCTCGCTAGCATTTGTGAAGCTGGCAAATTCAAGAGGATGAAATTATGGGCTAGTTGCTGGAGGCTGAAATTGCAGGGTCAAAGTTTCAGTAGTTGGGTTGATGTATCGAAGGTCTGGAAGTTGTTTTGAAGCAAATCTTGTTGGAGGATGACTTGGATCTTGCAGGGTTTGTTGGCTTGGGTCTTTGGATCTTTGAAGTCTCTTTTGTAAGCATATTATAAAGAAGAAGAGAAGTATTTTCCAAGTTTTCCCCTTAGAGGGGTCTTGCCCTATCTTGGAGCCTATTTCTGGTGTACTGTATCTCTTTGTGATCTTCTTGTTTTTTATGATTGCTTGATGAACATAATCAAAGAAGTAATAGAAGAACATATAACATCACAAGTAATTATCAAGTGAAGAAAAATAAGCTATAATTACTAAGTCTCCACATTTTCCAACATGGTATCAGAGCTAAGGTGCAACAAGGAGACTAAAGATCACAAGTTAGCTGGCACAATGTCAAGAATCATGAAGAAGGCTTTCAGTTTTCTTGGAAATCCCATTATCTCCATCAAGAACTACATATTGAAGATCATCCCCAAGCTAGTAAAGAAAGAAGTAGAAGGAAGTATGTTCTTTGCTCTATTCGGCGCCTTCAAAGATGAAAATGTATGGGTTATCGATAGTGGTGCCTCCAGGCACATGACGGGAGGATACAATCAAATTCAAACCTTTTCAAAAGGAAATTCATCTCACTTTATCGAACTTGGAGACAAAAAATGCTATCCAATGAAAGGCATTGGTATATATCATTGGAGCTTGAACCAGGTGGAAACATTCACCTCAACAACATCTTATATGTTCTAGGTTTGAAGAAAAATATACTTTCTATTTCTAGTCTAGAGGATAAGGGTAATAAAGTTGCTTTTGTTAATGGCAAGGTTTTCGTTTTGGATAAGGGCTCTAGTATCAATGAAGAAGGGATGATTGGGGTTCATGAGGGAACATTGTATAGACTATATACACCTCTAGCTCAAGCCCTATTTCACTTGGAAGTGAGTCCTTCTTAACTATGACATAGAAGGTATTGCACCTTCTTTGTGCATTGTTGGTAGTAACCAATCTTGTATTGTGGAGTGTGGGCCCATGTCTTCTACATAAGTAGTCCACCACAACATAAAAATGGTTATCTAGTAGATCAAAGAGGTGATTGATGATGTCATACACTTGGATGCCAACATCTAGGTATATGAGCTTGTTGTATTCTTCAAACTAGACTAGCACAAACCCCATAAGGTAGAGATTTCATTTATTCAATTACTTAGATAAATGTAATAATCATTTTCATTTATGTAAAGGAAACACAAGTAGTAATACTTTAAAATGTACAAGAAAAGGGAATGAGAATGGATGTTAGTTATAATTATACCTCCCATATGTGGAGTTTGGAATAATTGATAATATAATAAGCCATGGAGAATGATAGTTGCTTATGTGAAGGACATATGAGATAAATTTTATGGAGAATCAACATTTGCATTCCTCCAATTTATATTCCATCCTACCACTAATCAATTATCAAACACACCACTCGCCGCCACTGCCTTACCCTCAATGACATGGACCAACACTTTTGCAGTTAACTTCAAATCCATTTATATTTCTAGAGTCAGAACTCTATGTAATCAACAAGACAAAGAAAGGAATTCTCACTCACAATTATGAAGCAAGTGTAGCAAAGTGAGTGAGCTTTGCTTATAGATTTGTTTGCACTGTTGTGATGTTGTATAGAGATTTTCTATCTCCAATCACAACTCATGAAATGAAATTACATGTCATTCCATGGATTTAATATCAAATGAAATTAAATGAAAAGCAAAGAACACTCCACAAGGAGTTTGTTAGTGACTCCCCCTCTTCTTACCAATGGTTGACTTTATGGTAGTGACTAGAACCTTCCCACTTATGTTGATGGTTTATGCAGTACAAATATTTAAGAAAAACTTTCGTCTCATGAAAGGATCTCGATATTGAATGCCCATATTTTGTAACAATACTTCTAAAATTTTAGATTTATGGGGTTTACTACTCCTTACATTAAGCTTAAAGGATAGGTGTAGTAATGCAGATTCATGAATCAAATGGGAAGAGTGTAAACTCTTGAGACTAATGAGTCAATAATTAGTTTGAAGATCACAATTGTTGCATTCTTTAGCACATTGTTGAATGTAGTTATGGTTGAATCAATGCTTTCTCCTTTATGTAATGATGGTTACATGTGGTCAATTGGGTTTAGCTTGGGTAGTTAGGAGAAATGTGTTATTCTCCTTACTTGAGTTCAAATTTTGCATGCAACTTGTTGAGCTCATAAAGAGTATTTCTTATAAGGGCTCTGAGCCTTGTGTGAGTCGCATCTTAAGTACCAAAACATGTGTATTCCTCATACAAAATAAAATGATATTGAAAAGAAAAGGATGGTAAAGAACTATCAACAAGGTAAAGAAGTGAGATTATCTTTTAAGTCATGGTTGTGAACTTGTGGTCAGAATTTGTACCTACATAATGGATGGTTGTGATATGTAGTGATGGTATTGAGAGTAAAATTTTAACTTAATAACTTCAATATTTTGTTCACGTGCGCACTGTTGTTCAAAATCTTATTGACATTAATGATAAGTATCAAATGAAAGATTCCAAATTGTTCTTGCAATGTGTAATAGCATTATCTCACTTGTGAAGTAAGGAAACTTTCATAGTGTTCTAATACCTCCATATTCATTAAGAGGTTGGATTTTAAATCAATCATGTCTCACAAGAAGTCAACCATGTTTGAAAAGATCATAGTTATATGGATTGCTACCTTTGTTTAACCTTGTTTGGGTAGATCTTTATTCTTATATGCACAAGTTATTTACCAAACATTGTTGCAAGTCTTATTTGTGAGAGTTGTAAGCTTGGCAAATATGTTGAACTTATTGACATTGAATCTTTTATGAAATAGAAAGAATCCCTTAGTCAAGATAGTTGCTAAAAAAAAGTAATGAGAAATCTTGTTTTACTCGAATGTTGTTGAAAATGATCTTATTCTTTAAATGCTCTACAAGTTGGTTGAATAATAGTTGTCACTAAATTAATTAGACAAATTGTCATCATTGAACCCATTCCTTTTTGTTAAGTAATATTATTTGTATGATCACATGTATAACAATTAATATTACATATGGAATTGACCTATGAGCTTTTGAAGCTTTGTGATTTCCAAATAAATGAGATGATGATTGCTATAATAATTGATGAGCTAGCCATCACTGCATATGACTGGATGTCTGGATGAATATCGTCGTAGATGGTTCGGAGGGCAAAACGTTTTCGAAGACCAAAAGTGAGCACTGTGCTGCGAGTATGTAGGGTTTCATTTGAGATGAGGTTTAGGGTTTTATGAGGGTTGGAATCCTATGAGGTGGAATGGAAGAAGGAGATGGATGTTTCCCCATAGCAAGTTGGGCGTTGTTTTTGATGTTATGATAATGACAATGGTTGATGTTATTAAAATATTTTATAATTTTCCAGATTATAAGATAATTTAATAACTAGCAATTGCATTTAGAGGTGTAAATGAATTTTGAATAAGTTTTTCACACCCTTACAAAAAGTTTAAATTTCTCACAGGGTACAAAAGTTTATTTTTGCAAAAAAATGGAATCTTTTGAGCTTTGTAACTTTTTGAGTTTCCTTAACTTCTCATTATCTTGTGTCTCAAAATTTTTCATATCTATCTACAATCCAAACAATCAATAATTTCTTAAAACAAAATATTAAACTAAATAAATAAAACTTTAAATAAAAATAAAAACTAATATAAAATTTAAAATAAATTAATTAACTATAATTTTAAATAAAAAGTAATTTAAAATAACTCAAACTATAACTTAAATAGATAGAATTCAAATTTATATACTATTAAATAATAAAATCAATGTTACTAAATCAAAGCTAAATATTTAAGCTTAAACTAAAATTAAAATAAATTTAAGCTAAACTAAATTAGTTTTTAATTATAATTAAAGAAAACTACTAATATAACTAAAATTAGGTAATTTAGATAAAATAAACTAATAAAAACTAAAATGACTACCATAGATCAAAAACTAAAAGAGTCATGACATAAAATGAAAGGAAACTATGAAGTTCATATGATCGAAGAGCATATCACTAATTTCATATTATGATCAAAGATATGTTGAATTCCAAGATTTTCTAGTAACCCTTGTACATCCTCTGTAGTAACCATGTCATCGCCATAAATTCGAGACAAGTCCCATTTTTTAACAAAGGTCGTGTTTTTTTTATTTACAAAATCACTGCTCATTTGATCAATCCTACCTCCAGACAAGTGGTATTTTCCAAGATCACTTATAATATGGGGGTCTTTTGGATTGCAAAGTTCGGAAAACTTAGTTTATCATTATTTGAGAAACCCAAACATGAACATAAAAGTTGTAAAAACTGTTATCACCCCAAGAAACTCTCCTAGGTTGTATCTCGGAGATGCTCGGGAACATTACAAAACTCAACAAAATGTTGGAAATGGATTAATGGAAGGAATGATGCTTGTTCAAGCCAGATAACCACTTCTACTATGCTTAACTCCAGACATGGGTGAACAGCCCCAGACTACAAGGCTTTAGACCACCAATTACTCACAGTTTGAGGATTAGGTGAACATGGAGAATACTAACCACACCAGCAGATGCACACAACCCTGTGATGGCCGACTGCAACCAGTAAAAAGGTCTGCATCTTGGGCTTATTCATTCCCTAAATGAAAAAGAGTCTTTACATAAGCCCAATATCAAAGCTTTTGTACTTCAGTATCCTTTTTACTGTTATCACTGTAAAACTTCCTTAAAGAATTTGGACAACTTACATGGTTTCTCAATTCTTGTATCAGTCATGGTCAAGTCATGGTGAAGTCATTTTTATGTTTTAGAGTCTAATTCATAGGGTTAGAGTCTCATGTCCATATTCAAATAAAGTTTCATAGCCTCATTCCATGTCCTAAAAGCCTCACCATGTGTTTTGACATCAGTTTGATTCCAAAGGATTCATGTTAGTCTTGGTCTATTCTTTCCATGGTTGTTTCCGTGTCTAAGATCTATAAAAGAGTCTTGTTGGTATGGTCAAATAGGGTCAACACTCCGTTCTTGCCCATCACTGGTCCCACATCACCTAACATTCCACATGTCAAACTTGTGTCAAGGTTTTCATAGTTAAAAACTCACTCTAAGTGTTTTCGTAGCTCGCTACGAAACCCCTGTAGCAGCCTGTTTTAGCAGAAAAACTGTTTTTTACTAGTTAACTTAGAGACGCTTTCCTGAGCAGCTGAGAACTCCATTTTGCAAACTGAAAGAGGTTTTTCTTCCTAACATGATGCACTACAAAAACCTCTTTCAGTTTCTTCAAATTAATTATGATATGGGAGAAATTAAAGACCAAAGTTGCGCTACGAAACTGCTGTAGGTTCAGTTTTTCACAAACAGACTTTTCCTGTTTAACACCTGTTTTTCAAAGACGTCTTCTGGGCAGTAGGAAAGGTATTTCAAAAATCCAAGAGAGGATTTTGTTCATCACGGATTTCTTCAAAAACACCTCCTTCAGTTTTTCTAAATACGGTTTTTGGAAGAATTTATGAGCTCTGTCCCAAGACCCATCTTTCAGCCAGAACAGAGCAAGGGACAGTCTCCTAGTTTCTAGGAACATCAATGATCGATTTTGGACAGGTGGAGAAGTAGTTTAAAAAACCAAGAGAGGTTTTTGTTCTAGACATCCTGGACTACAAAAAACTCCTTCAGTTTCGAAAACTGTGTCATGGATGAGGAGATAAAGGCTCTGTCCCACGTGCCCTTTTCAGGGACCCTAAACCTAAAAACAGGGAAACATGTTCCCTAATTTCTAGGGTTTGTCTTCAGCAGTCAGATGACCACGTGGGAGGCTTCATCAAGTTCGACTTCATGGATTCTTAGGTGTCAAAGAATGTTTTAAATGTTTAGATAAGGTTGTTGTAATCATGATGAAGAGATAGAATCCTAATTGTCTTAGGTCTCTAAAACTGCTAGTTAGCAGTTAGTTGTATTTATTAGTTAGTTTTAAATGCTAATAGGTGTCATCATACAAAGGGGAATTTGACTTTACCTCATGCTAGAAGAGTAATCTCAATCGGGTAGAAGAGCTCTATAAATAAGAGAAAGAGCAAGGTACAACAGGTTGGAAATTTATTGAAAAAGCTCTGATATTTGGCTTATGTAAAGACTCTTTTAGTAATACAAGTTTAGCTTTGCTTCTCAGGATTCATGAGGGATTTGATGTTTCAGAATATGTTGTGTTATTCTTTTCCTAATATTTGCAGTGGTATGAATGTATAATCACTCAGAATTCACTGAATGTGCTCTGACTTCCTCTATACATCCATAGACTGTGTGGTCCCATATCTTCTTGGTATGTTCTGAATGTGTTGAATGTTGAATGCCCTGACTTCTATGTAAGGTTAATACCATTGTGATACTGAAATGATGTTGACTCCATAAGCCCAATGGATAGTTGCTAAATTTGTTTCCTCCATTCATATTTTTCACAATTGTTCTACAAGAGTTAGCCATCTTATCTTTAATCAAAATCATTAATCCATTTAGAGAGAGCCCTCTCAGGTTGAGGAGGCTAAGCCTCAGCCTAAAGTAGGTTTGAAACAGTTACTTGAAGTCTTCCTGGTATGCAGCCTTCCAGGGTCTGATTTTGAGATAACATTTTGGTGCGTCTGCCAGGAGTCTGAAGCTTATTCTTTCCCGAAATCAAAAGGCTGAACTTCTGAAGGTAGCAGGAGCTCAGACATCTTTTCGAGGCTGCAAATCTACCTTGGCGACTCCACACATCAAATAACAAATTGGAAGGTGACTCCACTGCTAGAAGATCAGTGGCTTGATGAAGTTTCAAGATGAGTTCCACTGCAAGAATGAATTCCAGGTATGCTCCTATGAATCGGTCTCATATCCTTGGTTTTCCAAATCCTATGCCAAAGGTTGATTGGTTAGAGGATCTTCCCATATTCAAAGATGAAAAGAAAGACAATGCTGCTCTTCATTTGGTTAGGTTCCATATGCATGTACGCAGTCTTAAGGTTCATTTCCCTGAAGAGTGTCTCATGAAAATGTTTATGACCACTTTAGAAGGAAAAGCATGGTCTTGGTACAAAAGTTTGGAAACTGGTTCAATATATTCGCTTGCTAGTTTTCATGATGCATTCTATGAGATGTATAAAGAATGTCATCCTTCCTTATTGTTGCTCAAAGATTGATGTAGACATTCTTTAAGTCTTATTCAGTACTTGGAGGATTGTTATGATGATGATGAATTTATGGATGAAGAAATTTTAGAGGCCCTTCATAACAATGCATTCCAGCACCAAGGAGAAAGTATAACATCTCATGAAACGCAGCATGAAGATCAGCAGGGGTTTACTTATGAAAACCATGTTCAATCCTCTGATATTGATGTAGCGATGCAGCAGACTTGTCAGTCTTCGAATCATTATCAAAATGAACATGATTACAAACACCAAGAAGAAATGTTGGAAGAAATTTTTTATGACCCTCAGGCAGAGGAAAAGATGTTCATTTTTGTAATTTCTTGCAGCAGCTTACACCAAAGAATGATGATAATAATGAGGAAAATTCCATTGTTTGTTGGAATGATTCAGGAAAGCAGTTGGATAGCTTGTCAAATAGCAAATTGGATATCACATCAAAGGGGTCTTGTGTGGTTGAGAATCAGTTGTCTAAAGAGATAGAATGTTATGATGATTATCAAACTAACCATTGTGTTTTTTGACCCCTATAGCTGACTAATTGGAAAAGATTTACGTTCAGCTTCCAATATATGTTTTCATTCTTGAAGAACAGTTACACTCCATCTTCCTTGGTATTTCAGTATCTGGTTTATTTATGCTTCAAGCACACGTAAGGAGATCCAAGTTTTCAGATCAGATTGATGATTGGCTTCCATTGGAAGTCCGTTCCTTTGAGCTACAATGGAGAATCATGCTGATAGGGTAGGTAGAATTGTGCAAATAAGCTCAGGTTAGGTTACGAGCATCTGTTTTAGTAGGATGCAGTTTGATTCTTCATTCAGAAATCATTAAAG
>APFE031325768.1:44433-66795 GCA_000404065.3 Pinus taeda | reverse complement strand
TCCTTTGGCAAGATCCTACTACTGACCCCACGGAAAATCTCACTAAATTATCTCAGATCACAGGAGCGTATGTTGCTGCGACCATTGATAAAGCATCTGAGGTATGAAAATTACTGAAAGAAAAGGAAGATCAAATATAGATTTTGCAACAATAGCTACACCAGGCCAATGCCAACAGTGAAGCACAGAGACAGCTAGAAAGATTACAGCGGGACTTTCAACAAATGCAGCTAGGATATCAGAACAGTTTGGACGAAAGAGAAAAATAGTTACAGGTTATGCAAGAGATGCATAAGGAAGATCCTAAGCTTATAGAGTTTGTCACAGAATTTATTTCCTTAAATGATAAACTCCTACAGCAACAAGATACATTGTGCCAAAGAATATCGCAGTGGAGCTCTCATTGCGAAATAAGCAACAAAATTACTAATCAAGTCATAGACTTGCGACATGATTACGATTTAATTGATAGAAAAGTTACTGAATATTTGGCTTGGCAGGAATCAGAAGTAGGGAAAAAGGCAGGCGCACCCATAATCAATGAAACCCACAAAGAAATTCTCTTTAATAAGTGGGATGCACAGATCAAGAAAGTAGAACAAGTGGCAGAAGAAGCAGCCACAACAACAAATAATGTCATTGACTGTGTCAATGAAAATTTACACATGGAAAATCTCATATCAGAGACCACTCCAGGATATTTACCAAATTTACAACATTTACAGACAAGCTAGACACAGAAGGCTCAAGGAAGAGCAAAATCCATCAAAAGGTTAACCAAGTTAAATTTGGATTCTTACTGGATGTACTTGGTAAAACCGCACAGCCAGTGCATGGCTCTCAAATGTATCAATAATTCTGCCGAGAAGATGGTGCCAACACTTGCCGATTCTAGTTTCGCTGGAAAACTAAAGTTGGAGGTCGGCCAGCCAACTATCCTCAAGCAAATGCTAAACGCTTGTGACTACAAGGAACAGATACATAGATAGTTAATTATCAGTTTTAGTTTTAGATTTAGTTTTAGTTTTAGTTTTGCTTTATTTTTGCCTGAAACGAGGACAATCATTTAAACCGCTTCCTACATCTTTGTAATAAATTATTTTTAGATTTAGCTAGTAGTATTTCAACCCTTCTCATGCATTTAGAGATGGGTCCTAAAATTTGTCAAAAACTTGTCCTCAGAACATGCACTTTTGCACCCTCCAGGGAGGTTTTGATGAATGAATGGAACAAGATTTATTGATATCTGTGTTTAATATCTACTACTGATGTTGCACTTTTGTACTCTTACTAGATGTTGGATTAAGAAGAGATAAATCATTATTGTTGAAGCTCATGAGTAGAACTAGTTATAAATGGAACTTTTATCTCTTAATGATTTATGCTTATGTGTTAAGGTGATATTCATGTTTAGTTATTTATATATGAACTCTTGAATTCTTGATTTATCATTTGGCACTTCTGTACGGTGATAGCTATTTATTTATGCTTAATATATGAGTAACTTATTATGCGATATGTTTTTCACAATTGTTTCATCTAACTTTCTATACGAAATGGTTTATCTTTATTGAATTATTTTCTCATAGTAGTTGAATGATCTTTATTAACAATTTCCATTTGAAATTATTTTAGATTGCATAACTCAAAGATTAAATCCCAGGTTAGTTTTAGAATTAGATATTTCTGTTCATTAGAATACAATTACATTAGATTTAGAATAAAAGAATTTTTACTTAGACATTATTACGAAGGAAATATCAATTCTCAACACACACACACATAAATTGGGAAACTGGTCCCATATCCCCAGTCGGACCCACTATACCAAACAGAAAAAGAGCTGCTAACCAAGGTCCAGACTGGGTGGGTATCCCCCTTGTTGTAGACCTGATTTTCGGGGCTTCAACAGGTAGCATCCACTTCTTCCCTTGAAGTGGCATCCTCCTTCCTCTAGTTGGTCGCTAGAGGTGTCTCCATGGGTTTACATCTCTCCATGAGAAATATTTGTAGTATCTCATTTACATACTTGTCTTGAGAGACAAATAGTTCCCCATCACCTTGCCATACTTCAAACTCAAGGATGTAGTGCATGAGACTCATGTCCTAGATTTCAAATTCCCTTACAATGTCCTCATTGCAATATTTGATCAATTGCTCATCACTATTTAGAATAAAATCATCAACATATAAGACAATAATAAACAATTTACTTTCTACCAAGATATGATAGAGGTTTCCATTTGCTTCACTTTTGGTGAAGCCCAAACTGGTGAGAGAGCTATTGATCCTAGTATACCAAACATGTGGTGCTTATTTGAGACCGTAAAATGCTTGCTTGAGCCTGCACACACATGAGATTCTTGATAAAATGTCCCAAAACCTTCTAGTTGCTTGATGTACACCTCCTCCTCAATAACCCCATTGAGAAATGTTATTTTTACATCCATCTAGTGGATCTTCCACCCCATCTGTGCAACTAGTGCAATAATTGATCTTATGAATGAGTACCTTGCTACTGCAACAAAGGTCTCCTCATAGTCCATTCACTCAACTTGAGAGTACCCCTTGGCCAAAAATCTAGCCTTATAATTCTCTATGCTTTTGTCTGCTGCTTACTTCACCTTGAAGATCCATCTCGAACTAAAAATGGATTTATTTGCTAGTCTTGGGACCACTTCCCAAACACTATTCTTTACAATGGATTCGTATTCTTCCACCATTGCATCAACCCATACAGGTTACTCTACTACTTCCTCCAAAAAGGATAGCTTAGTCTCTACAAGCTCAGTCATTAGAGCCATGTAGTGAGTGTATTGATCAAGTGACCTTCTCTACATGTGTTGGTTTGAAGGAGCACCAACATTCCCCCTTGAATCTTGCACAAGTCTCTCAGCTTCCCTGGTTCTTTTTTTGCCTTCTCTGGATTGTTATGCTTGAGTGACTATTTCCACTCTTTGCTTGTCAATTTTTGGCTGCTCCACAGCTTCTTGAGGTTCCTCCTTTGGAGCTAAAAGCTCCTCTTCTGGTGGGATCTAAAGCTCCCTCTCAAGATTGCATTGCATCGATTTCTCCTCATCAAACTTTACATCCCTTCCCAAAACTGTCATTTTGAGGGATGATAAGTACACACAGTAGTTGTGTGGAGTTTGTGTGTAACCCACAAATACCCCAAAATCTACTGTTAGCTCAAGATTCTTCCTTGATTCTTTGGAGACATGCAAATAAATAGAGGCTCTAAAACTCCTAAAGTGCGACCCATCCAACTTCCTCCTCGAGAAATCCTCCTTTGGTGTAATCATGCCGAGAATTCAATGAGGACTCAAGTTCTGTAAATAGGCCGTTGTGTTGAATGCCTCAACCAAGAAATTCAGAGGTAGGCCTTGGTCATGCAACATCGCTCTCGCTGCTCCCACAATGCTACGGTTCTTTCTCTCAACCACCCCATTTGGTTGTGGGTTGTGGGTTGTTTTCATCTCTCATCTAATGCCTTATTTTATACAAAAAAATTAAATTCATTCAACACGTACTCACCTCCATTATCGCTCATGAGATCCTTCACCTTCTTGGTAGTTTCTTTCTCAACTAATGTCTTTAATTCTATGAACTTGAAGAATGTCTCATATTTCTTCTGCATGAGGAAGATCCATCACTTCCATGAGAAGTCATCAATAAAAATGAAAAAATATTTATGCCTCACAGTGGAGGTTATCGAGAAATTTCCACAAATATCAAAGTGGATCATTTCAAGGATTGCATGTACTTTGTTGTCCCGATCATGGAAAGTGGATTTTGTGTAATTCCCCAAGATAAATCCTTTACATGCATCCTACTTCTCAAGTGCTCCTTTGGGGAGGCTTGTGGTTATTTGATGCATAATCTTCAGGGCCCCATGATTCCAATGGCCAAGGTTTATGTACCAAATTTCACCAACATCATAGCTCTGCACCTTCTCTACCTTTGTGCCTAATGCATAACTATCTTCCACATCTAGCTTATATAGGTTATTCACACGAACCCTGATCTTCTTCACCTTTCCCATGGCTATGTGTCTCATGAATGCTTTTATTTTGCTGAAGATCACATCATAACCACAGTCTTCCAAAACTGCAATAGAGATGAGATTTTTCTTTAGGCCTGGAACAAACATGACATCCTTGAGCCTAAGAGGGGAAATGACTCCCTTTCAAAGGTGATTTTACCAACCCCAGTCATGATGTACCTTCCATCATCTCCTAGCTCAATATGCATATGTAGTCTTTCTCCTCTAGGTAACTGAAAATCTCTCTACACCCTGTCATATGGAACGATGCACCTAAGTCCAAGTAACACACGCTCCCCATCATTGTGCTTTCCATGCATGCAATAAGGGTAAAGTAAAGCTTGAATTGTGAAGCCAAGGCTTCACCTACTACTCCTTCTGAGGTCTTATTTCTTGCCTTTTTATGTGGACACTTCATTGCATAGTGCCTAAATTCATGACAATGGAAGCATTTAATTTTGGACAAATATTTCTTCTTGCCCCCTTGGCTGGATTCTAGTTTCGATTGAGAATTCTTCCCTTTTCCCTTCTTTCTCTTTCCAACTAGTGCAAATTTTTATTCATCCTTGTCCCTAGATGACGTCCCATCTCTAGTATTCTACCTTATTTCCTCCTTTACCAAATCAGAACATAATCATTCCCAATTTGGTAGTTTCTCCCTCCCGTTCACCGAATATTGGTAGCTATGCTAGCTCTTGGGAAGGCCTAGAAGGGCTTGGCTTATCAAGTCATATTATGGAACATTAATAAAAACCTTTCTAAGTTCATCATGACATTGTGTGAACCTGCTCAGATACTATGGAATAATTTCATTCTTCTGCATCTTGATACTTTGAAGTTTATCTTTAAGTGTCAGCTTCCTGTGGTCATTACTATTATTGAACAATTATGTTATTTCTTACCACATTGTGAAAAAAATTTATTTTCCATGGAGATTTGAGAAAATGTGATCCCATACTCCCTCCAAGATTATTCGCCTCGCCTTGGCTACATATTTCTACCACTGAGCAAGGTTCTAGGCATCAGATTCAACTAGTTTTGAAACATCAGTCATGCTATATCCTAGCAATCCATTGTCATCTAATATCACCTCCATGTGATGAGATTAGAGTTGTCTTCCAAGGAATACTAGAACCTTAGTCCATTGAAGGTCATCTCATCAACTTTCAAGAGATCTTGTTGCACTGAACTCAAAACCTACTCTACTACTTTGCGGAAATTAATTCACAATCTAGAACAAAAAATTCAGACATGTAATAAGAAACAACACACATGCACACAATATTTTTCCCAGGGAAAGCAATCCGCTAAAAACCCCAATGCCTTCTTGCATTAATATGATGAATAGATATGTATTACAATTGCTTTTATCAACTGAGCACAACCTACAAGTGAATAACCTATCTCTCTATTGAATGAGAAGCTCTAAGCCAGACTTAGTCAATTTCTATCTCAACTTGAGCCCCTATTTCATTACACAATTCCTTGAGAAATTAAGCCCCTATTATTTAGGAATTTCTCCAAAATGGATTGTGCAATTCCCAAGGTTGATCATCTGACTTCATGCAACACCTATACACTCAAAGACTATTCTACAACCGATGTTACACTTCCTTGAAATATCCACCATAGCTATGGAACTCAAATTCGCTGCATGCACTAGTTATTTTGGGTTGATTTATCAATTAATAGGATGATCGCTGAGTTTGAATGAAGTCCCATTACACAACTGACCTTCTGCTAGTTCCTCCAATAGTTGGAACTAGTTTAATTGAAAACAACTTGAGATAACTAACTTTGATTGCTACAAGTTAGCAATCACACATGATTAACTAAACTCTAACTCCTCCAACTCGAATTTACCGAGTAAACTAGGTGACACTAGCCATGTCACACAAGTTAACTACATCCAAGTTGTGTGCTAATGTGGAAATTCAAATTTTCTCAATTTAATCAAGGCAAAATCAAATTGAGAATTTCTTGCTGCATTTTTCAACACTTCTCACTTGTTGAGCTCGACAGTTCATCTTGCAATAACATGCGACACCTTGGTGTGATCTAACTCATTGTTGAGGCATTCTTAATAGCATAATATTGTCAGGGCCAAACTCAACTAAGGGGGCCTAAATCTAGGTGGAAAAAAAGGGTTAGGGTAGCTAAGAAAAATCTCCTTGAAATACAAGGATTTCCAACTATGTAGGGCTTGGGTGGTGAGTGAGGTGGACAAAGTGAGAGGAAGGCCTATTAGTAGGATTAAACATTGGACTTTACATTGAATTTTCATGACCCATTCTAGGTCGATCTTGAAATTAGGACATGGAGTGAGAGTAGAGATTACTCATAGAGGAAAGACGCTAGTGAAAGAGGGGCAAGAATTTTAATGGTCGAAGGAACCTGAGAAGTAGCCAAGCTCTAGGGTATAAAGGAAAAACCTAAGAGACTAACAAGAAATCCAATGTGGAGTTTGGCTCCAAATAGAAGCAAGAGACTAATAGAGAGAAGGCTCACTGGGTTGGTGATTTATACCAATATTTTGTATTGGCCTATAATGAATTTCCAACTCTAGACCCTGGATTCATGAATACAATTGATGGATTGTCATAAAAGAAATCAAATAAAAAATTCAAACTTGAGTCATGTTGAATCTAGTTGTTATCTAGGTTGTATACCCTATGCTTCACGAAATAACAAATTTGCATGGTGCATCAGGCCTGCAATGATAACTAGGGCCTTATATTAAGCCCTCCATTTTCAAATCCCCATTTTGGCATGAATACCAAGACCTACAACATTAATCCTTGATGGTGCATTATCCATGGGTGCACATAAATTGAAATATTCTGCCACGTCGTGTATAATATCCTACATTAACGGGGGTGGGGGGGATGGCCATCCCTCCCTCACTTATTCTCATTGGGATAGTGACCATACTCTCCCCCACCTATCCTTTCCCTAACAACCAATATATTTAAGAGAAATATTTAATAATAAAGGTTGAATAGGGTTGTTGTAGTTCATATTAAGGGAGATCTTTTGAGGCATTGCTTGTTTGGTTTGCTTGGTTTTTACATGCTTCACTAGCTAAGAGATCAGATTTTTTTTTCTTTCCATTTTAATTTGGGATGGGATGGTGACCAATATATTTTGAATTATAGTTGTAACTTTCTCTAAACAATTCTCCAATCTCCAACTTTTTGAAACTCTACTTGGGGCCAAGTTGTTAATGATTTTATGTTCATTTTGATTATAAGTTATGAATTTCCTTCAATGATGATATTTGGGTAGTGTTGATACTAAGCACAATTTAATCCCATTTCCAACACTTTTAGTTACTATTACATTGTTGCTGAAGATATGCATTGGCCCATAACAGAGGAAAAATACATTGTGAGATTGATCTTGAAAAACTTTACCATATCTTGCAATTCCTGGATTACATTTGGAGGCTCCATTGAAATTAAGTTTGGAAAAGGATGAAGGTAGATGGATCCTGTAAGAGATAACATGGAAAGGCTTCTAAGATGTGGAATTGGATGGAGGGGTTTGAGGATGAGTTAGCTTCTAGGATTTAAGATATTTTCTTATAAGGAATTGGCCTACCAATCATGATCAAAACATTGTTGAGAATAACTTGATTATTTTATATTTGATGGGATGATTTAGCATAGGTCATTAGGTTCTAAATAGTGATTATGAAATATTATATGATTACGTTCCATCCAAAGGTCCCAACATAAAAATCTAGGTAATAGAATCCAAATTCTATAAAGGATGGGGTTTGAGAAGGTTGCTTCTCTCCTAAGTTCTAATGTAGTGGGGATGCTAGTGGGATTAATAATATATAGACTCATGATGATTTCCATGATGGACCAGAGAAAGATGGAAGAATCACATTCATTGAATAGATGCTCCTAGTTTTCCTTAGCTGATTTACATAGAAAGTAGAGAGAGGGACTAGAGAACCCTCATTTTACCAATTTTTCCATTGTAAGAGTTTTCTCTTGCACTAGCAACCATAAAAACATAGAGATTTAGAAACATATACTATTTTTCCATGTTCTATTCCTAATTTTTTCTTCGGGTTGATCAAAGATGGTGGCTTCCAAATGATAGGCTTCTTTAATAGGGAAATTTTTGCTTGAATTATGGCCCCCCAATGTAGCTTGTTCGACTCTTGCAAGGAGGGGATGGTTCTTGATTGTAGGTCTTGCCAAAAGGGTTCCCATTGTCATTCTTCTGGATGTGGGGTCCAATGTCTTAGCAAGATCCATGAATTCCATTGGGGGTTGAGTTGGGTTGTGTCCCAATGTAACACCCCACCTTACATTTACCCACTTTAACCTACTCACCACGGTAAACATGATATGAGAGTTACTATGTATGACCCAATTTCCAAGATGCACTAATGGAAAATTGGATCCACATGTCTAGAATTGGCTGTAAACACCCAAGGACACACGATCACACTATTATCAACATAAATTGACCCAACAGTATCTCCTTTCAGTTTTGTTTCCTTAAATTTAACTGAACTTTCTATTTTGGCAGTTTTTTAGGTCGTAAACTTCTTAGGATGTTTTGAGGGCTCACACAACATTTTTCCAGAAAATAGAGAAACCAAAAAAGTTACATAACTTGTTCCACAAATTCTATGTTTGCCCTATTCTTGTATATCTTTGAAATGAGGTATCACGATAGCAAAAAGAAGATCATATGCCAAATTTACGACCCCAAGAAGTTGGAGGTCCAAATTATTCATTTCTACAAACACGTGAATATGGTACCTGTTGGTCAGTAATGCTTACTTTTTTCATTATTTTCATTAGTTCATCAGATATTCATCAAGAAAACTTGTTCCCTCTCGAACCAGCTGCAATAAAACACATGTTAACACATGCATTCATATAAATCAACCAAGACCCATAAAACGATGATTTAGATAAATACCAAGAGCACATCATATAAGAAGAAATATACCATGCATGTTACCAATGTTTAACCAGAATGAAGCCATGACAAACTAGTCATATAAAAAAAAATCAACACTTATGCCATTGTTAATCAACAAATTATAACACATATTAACATATTCATAGTACCAACCAAGTGAGGGACTTTCATGTACCATCTGACCATAGATTGGGCTGAACCTAATCTCTCTTTTAGCCAATCACCCTCATCCCATATTCCAATCATGAATGTGGGATCACATTGGTTAAACCAAAATAAAACCAAATAGGGCTTCTAAAGGCCAAACCACCTCAACTCTCAACCAAAGTAATTTCACCTAATTTGGTCCAGAAATCACTAATACCAAAACAAGCTTGGATTCCTTTGAATTTCTTCCCCATATCTAGAGGAATTTTCCTATCTCCACCCATCTGTCAAGAGTTCTATGAGAAATATCATCTCCACCCTCAACCCTTGGGAATTTTCCTAAGACCATCTCAACCAGGATCCAAAGCCTATTGGCCATCCAAAGCTTAATGAAAACAAGGAATTCAATACACCATGGCTATCCAGGAAACGATAGAGCAAGGATGAAACCACTACCAATCTAGGAAAATCCCATGCCAATGACAACAAAATAACCAAATAACCACATGCATGTACCATGCACTAAATTCCCAACAATGAAATCACACATGCAACATTTTACTTGTAATCTTATCCTATTGTAGCTACTTTTCAAACCTTGTCTTTCGTTGCCCACAAATTCCTTGCTTGCTTACATTATTCTGTCCATGTGCTCTCTCTTTCCAAATCAAAGTGAGAGTGCCTCTATGTCCAAGTGAATGCTAGAATGCTATCTCTGTGTGTAAGAGTGTATTATTAAGTATAGCTAAGATTAACCAAAGTGCTAAGAGAGGCATATAATTTTCTCCCTCTCCTTTTGTTTCCTTTTCCCTCATTTTCCTTCATTTCCTATGCATGCGTATTTGTGTCTCTTCATCTTCCTTTTCTCATATTTCCCTTTATTTCTTATATTAAATTGTCATTTATTTTCTCTTTTCCTTTTCCAATTTCCATAGCCATTAATAAATCTCAAGTGATGCCCACTATAATGTTTTCCCCTCCATTCAACTTGGAATACGTGTCTCGTGACCTTGGTCTTATTTATTTACATGGAAAATCAGCTCGGGGTTGTTACAAACCCATCCCCCTTGGGGGAACATTGTCCTTGGTGTTCTATGACACTTATGACTAGAAACATATTGATTATGGATCTTTATAACACAACTCATTTCAAAATTACAATACACATATCCATATATAAATATATAGCAAACACATTTTCTCAACCAGAAAATAAGGAAGGATATAATGCCTGATCAACCATCTCCCATGTAGCTTCATCGAGCCCAAAGTGCCTCCACTACACTTTAACTTGTTCTATTGCTTGATTCCAGAGTATGAGTTTTTTCTGCTACAATATGGATCGTGGCACTGGCTGGAACTCTCCTTATCGTTCCACCTATAATACAAACTAAATAATCACATGTTCAACATCTTGCACATATCTCTTAAGTAACGAAACATGGAAAACATCATGGAATTTCACTGTTGGAGAAGAAATTCTAAGGCATCCAAGATTTTTTTGGGCCTAGTAATCCATTGACCGATTTGGGTGGTCTTTCAGTAAAGCTTGAGGGTGGAGGTGGTTTCATCTCTAGGAAGCCCTGGTTGTTTATGTATTAGTATTCTTATGCGATATCTTGACCGGTTTTTCTGGGATCGTGGGAGCATGAGGGTGGAGTTGGTTTAATCTCTAGGCATTTTTTCTTGAGTCTCACATTCATGCTTGGAATATAACAAAAGGGAGATTGGATGAAAGAAATATTTGGTTCATCTCAATCTATGGTTAGGTGGTACATGGAAGTCCCTCATTTGGTTTGGTTTTTCATATGTTAATAAGAGCTATTTTCCTATTGTATTTCATGAGTACTTGTGCTTGTTATTATGTGGCTTTAATGGTTGTTCTATCAAGGTTATTATTCTAGTTATATGCTAGTTATAAGGATGGTTCCATAATAGGTTCTAGCTATTTCTCTTGATATGCTTGATTTGTTGATGAATGGTTAATGAATGAAGAACTAAAAATTGAGATTGTAGCTATTATGAGAGGGCATTAGACATTCTTGATGATTCTCAGATAAGTATTAGATCCCTATGTTCAGATATGCATTCATGGCCTATAGATTACATGTTCACCATATGTTTGATGAAATGATTGTCATGGTTAGGCCAAGTATTTGATCAAGTTTTGTATAAATGGACTTTTTCTGATGTTATTTATTATTTTGGAAAATCTCGCGTAGTTTTGGGTAGTGGTCTAGAGACTATCCTGAAATGGTTACTCAAAATTTGGGACCGCACCCCTTGAACAAGAAGTTTTGGGTCATAACAACAACCTGGTAGGATTATGCATGTGGTTGGAGGCCCTCAACTACATGGAGGCCTTTTCATGTATATAGTTGGGACACCAAGTGAGTAAAAAATAATGTTAGCTCAGGGTTTTGGGACTAGGCACAGTTGTTTGGCTCCTAGGTGTCCTATAGTTCCCGAGGAAGGTCAGTACGGTTTCAATTTGTCGATTTCACTTCCTTAACTATACTTAGGGGGTTGAGGCATGTTATAGTAGCCCTAAAATCATATTTAACCTAACAGGCCGGTTAAAGTGGGAAAATGTGGGAGGAGCTCATTACATATTGGTGTCAGAGCGGGTTTCCATTCTCTTTGGGTAATACCTGATACCACAGGGTGGTATCAGAGCATGGTTCAAACACTTGAACTAGATGGGCTAGCTCCACGTTGTATGCATGCATTGTCATGGTTATGGTTATGCATGCATAATAGGTTAGACATGCATCGTGGTGGTAATTATGTAGTTTGTGTCATCATGATGTTGTTGGTATGTTATGAGGCTGATATGTTGGCTGAGATGGAGCAGAGATGCAAATTATTAGAGCAATGTTGCAACACCCGACCTCGGGGTAAGAGCAGATCGTCATACAAGTTTATATGTTGGGAATGCATGTATATTGGTTCATGGTTGTTATAATCATTATAGTTATGTAATTTCTTATCATTCTATTTTTTTCGTTGTTGTTACATGCATGATAGATGCTAGTTGTTCAGTGCAGTCATATGCATGTGTGTCAGATAATCATGAATGGTAGTAATTTGTTGTTGTATGTACTGTGGTCATATGCATGATTATTATGGTCATTCCATTTAATATCTTGATGTTACATGTATTGTGCTAATCCGGATCGGCCTGCGTAGATGGTTATGGTTATAATATTCATGTACGAGTTGATATACTTGTAATATTGTGTCATACTAATCTAGATTGACTTTTACAGATGTGATAGCCTCCCCTGAGATACATTGAAGTATGAGTTTGATTATGTTGTCTATTTGGTTTATCTAACATGGTATGTTTACAGGTTGTCTAAATGTTTGATTAATTGCATGATATGAGTATGTGTCTATAATATTGCATGAAGGAATGATCTTGTTTCAAGACGATTGTACTAACACAATATGTGTTGAGACAATTGATATGCACTTGAGTACAAGTGGGTGCTAGTTGTAGCGTTATGAATGATGACTGTGTGTTGATTATGATATGGTTGTTAGTCTTGGTAAAGGCTAATTTCAAATTAATAGACATGATGTCTTGATGTTTGGAACATGTGACTAACATGTATGAACAGTTGCAGGGCAACATGCTTGGCATTAGCATGATGAGGTAACAATTGATTTGTTTATGTAACTAAGAATTGGGTGATATGATAACACATAACAAGATTTAATTGTAGTAAGGAAAAAGGTAAAATAAAGGAATTGGGTGAGAATTCCTTTGGCTATGTTTGAAAACAACAATTCCAAATGAATCAGTGCTTTGCATGAATACTCAAAGTCTTCTTAACCTTGATTTTGTCTGACATCATGTGGATATGTTCTAGATTAATTAACATGTATTTGAAAAGTTTAATAGTTGGTTTCCAGTTATGGTTGGATTTGTCAAGGAATTGGAATCCCTTGAGAGATGAAATATGTGCATGTTTAGTTATAGGTCAACGTGCTAGGTACAACAAGGTAAGTTAACCAATATATTGGTATGTTTATTCATGCACTAGCAGTTATGTGTTTATGGCAATATGATGCAGGGGATTGCATGGCAAAGATATTTCCATGAAATCTTGAAGAAGGCTTAGGTTGAGATTTCCCTTGGAAGCATTGGGAACCCATGGGGATTGAGTCATTGTGTCTGTGAAAGTTTTGTGCTTTGTGATTTGTTTGTGCTTGATTTGTAGTTTTTTTTTTGTTGGGTGCATGGCTATGCCGCTTGTTTTTGGTGTCCTATTGTTATTTATTTTTTCATGGTTTTCTTCTTGTTTGTTTCTTGTTCTTGCATTTTATGTTTTGAGGGTTTTGGGCATTAGTTGGGGAAGGACGAAAGTTAATATAGCTCGAGGAGAGCTGAATGAAACACAATAGGTAATGTAAGACCCAGATGAAGCTCGATGCATGTATAAGAGTGAATGAAGGCAAGAATATGACAATCACTTGGATTGGTTGGGTCCACTAGGATAAATGGAAAATGGTAGGATAGTCATGAGAAAGGTAATTAGGAAATATAAGGTGAATATATTTGAGGTGTTTAATGCCTTGGCTATGTTGGGAATTGTTGTTCTCAATGTTGTGCATGTTGTGCATTGATAAAGGGAGTTCTCTTAACCTTGACCTTATTATATTTGGTAATTATGTTGTGATCATGAATTTGTTGATATCTATATATTTATACATGTATGTATGTATATATTCCATTGTCTGAGAGGGTCGTTGGGGATCATGATTGTTTTATGCTAATTTTATATGTATGTATGTATCTATGTCATTTTCTAATAGGGTCATCAGGGATCATTCTTGTGGAGGAATGATTGCTTATATAGGTGAATGGCATGAAGAGGCACCTAGCTATAAGGAATCAAGTGGGACGAGTAGCCCTGACAAATCTACGAGGTTAGTATCATGTGGGTATGAATTGATATTATGTTCTTATACTATGCCTATGTTTATGCTATGACACGTAATGCCAAGGGATACATTAGTGGAATGAAAGAAATGTGATATGTGACATGTTGGGATAAACATGCATAGTGGAAAGACACTAGAAGCAAGGTTGCTTGGTAGAGACAGTGTGGCATCTGACTGTGAAACATTGGTATTTTATACATGTTGCATATGCAGTGCTGTGTACAGATGGTGTATGAAGTGTTGTGTATAGATGTTGTTGTGTACATGTTATATATGCAGTATTGTATACATATGGCGTTGTGCACATGTTGTACATGTGGTGTTATGAACATATGGTGTTGTGTGGATGTTTTATATGTGGTGTTGTGTGCATTTTGTACACATGGTTCTATGTACATGTGGTGTTGTGTGCATGTGGTACTGTGTACATGTTGTACATGTGGTGTTGTGTGCATGTGGTGTTGTGTACACATTATGCAGGTGCTGCTCTGTACATGTGGTGTTGTGTACACATCCTGCAAGTGGTGCTTTGTACATGTGGTTATGTGTACACATTGTGCAGGTGGCATTGTGTATATGTGGTGTTATGTACACGTTGTGCAGGTGGTGTTGTGTACACATTATGCATGTGGTCTTGTGTACACGTTATGAAGGTGGTACTGTGTACATGTGGTATTGTGAATATGTTATACATGTTTTGTTGTTTATATGTGGTATTGTGTTATGTGTATTGTTTAGTAATTATATCATGACATGTGTATTCATTGTATTTTATGGTGTGTATGTATATATATTGTGTTGTACATCAGGTGTAGGTATATGTGTTTTGTTGTACACCAGGTGTAGGTGTATGTGTCATGTTGTACACTAGGTATAGGTGTATGTGTCATGTTGTACACGGAGTGTAGGTGTATGTGTTGTGTTTTATGCCAGGTGTAGGTGTATGTGTGGTGTTGTACACCGAGTGTAGGTGTTTGTCTATGTGTTGTGAAATGTGATGGGACAAGTAGGTATGGGATTGTCTAGGCCCTTATTGTTTTTATTGAGGGTTGAGTTAGTTTAGTGTCAAGATAACGTTATTGTTGATATTCAGGGTTGAGGTGGTTTAGTCTCTAGATTCCCTTATTGTTGATATTAAGGGTTGAGGCGGTTTAGTCTCTGTATGCCCTTGATGTTTCCATTGAGGGTAGAGGTGGTTTAGCCTTAGGATACCCTTGTTGTTGATATTGAAGGAGGAGGCATTTTAGTCTCTGGATTCCCTTGTTTCTTAAAGAGAAGAGAAGGCATTTGGTGCGTGCTGGGTTTGGAAAACCAAACTGGTGTGTATATATGGTTAAAAAGAAGAGAAGGCATTGGGTGCTTTCTAGGTTTGGAAAACCAAACTAATGTGTATACGTGGTTAAAGAGAAGAGAAGGCAGTAGGTGATTTTCGGGTTTTCCAAACCAATCCAATATGTATACATGGTTAAATAAAATATAAGACACTGGGTGCTTGCCTTGTTTGTCAACCGATTCAGTGTGTGTATGGAAAGGACAAAGAACAAAGGTAGAAGAAAAATAATCATTGAAAGATAAGTATTAGTATTTTATTTCAGTTTTTAATTATGCATGTGATCTATGCTTTGATTTATGATGGTTGCATATGATCTATGACTTTGATTTATGATGGTTGAGTTTTGAGCTAACCGAATGTGATATGTCTATACATGATGATTTGATCAAAGAGCTAGTTTGACTTGTTGTGACAGGAAGTAAAACATAATTGCAAGTGTACCTTATTGATAGGCCACCAATGAGGTGTGATTTGAATTTATTTCAATTCGTTTTTAGTCTAATGGAAATTATGTGCTTGGTACAGGAAAGCAGGGAAGCACCTAGTTTGGGTAATTGAAATTGACTATAGTAGAAACAAAATAAAGGAATTGGAACATACCATGGTATGTTGGTAAAGAATTAAGGAGTAGGGCCATTGTGGGACACTAGTACCTAATAGTGTCCATTGATTTCCCTAAGCATGCTATGACCAATATGATGGTTTTGAGAGACATTGATATGCCTTTGTTGTTGGACCTTTTGATGTGAGGAAACCTTTCCAAAGGGATGGATCATCTGGGAAAGGGGATGACGGGGAACTTGGAAGGTGAGTGACTGCTGGAAGGGGGTTACCTAATTATCTGAGGGACTGTGTCATAGAGAAGGGAAATTCAAGGATGGATTTGTTTTATTCATCAGCATTTCTAGATGGAATCAAAAGCACATTGGGAGTGTGCCCTAGAACAATGAATTGATAACTGTTCACTAAGAGAACAGGTAGCACAAGTACTGTAGCGCTGGACATTGGATGCAGGTTTGAATTTGGCAAAGAATTCTGGACTTCCTAGTAAGGAGGTGAATACTGTTATTACTTTGAGGGTGGAGGTGTGAGCCTATGGATTCTCTTGTTGCTGATGTAGGCATCATATCCTTTTATTTTCTAGTTGAAGCAAATGTGCATATGTATATATCTGTATATTATTATAAATACTATAATAAGTTGGATTTATAAAGCTCCATGGGTAGTATGATTATTTGTTGGTCGAAGCAAATGTGCCTAAGTATATGTGGTTGTTATTGTAAATACCACAATGAGTCGTGTTATAAAGATCCAATAAGAAGTATGTTTGTTATGTTTTCAACAATGGTCATTGTAAATACTGCAACGAGCCTGGTTATAAAGCTCCATAGGCAGTATGTTTTGGGTTTTAGTTATTTTGCTAGTAAAATGTGTCATAGAACATCGAGGAGGGTGTTCCCCCAAGAGGGAGGGCTCTCTAACAGCTTTGGGTTAAAATTTCATGTAATAAAGTTAATAAAGGAAAAAATAAGACCAAGGTCATGGGACATGTATTCCAAGTTAAATGTTGGGAAAAACATCATAGTGGGTGCCACTTTTTGTTTATTATGGCTAAGGAAATTGGCAAAGGAAAAGAGGCATTAATTGGCACTTATTTATGAAAATAAAGGAAAATATGAGAAAAGGAACGTGAAGAGACATAAATTTTCATGAGAGGAAAATTGAAGGAAAAATGAAGGAAAAATGAAGGAAAATATGAGAAAAGGAAGGTGAAGAGACATAAATTTGCATGAGAGTAAAATTGAAGGGAAAATGAAGGAAAACTAAGAAAATAGAGTTCTCAATAAAAAAAAGGCTTCTAAGGATCACCTGACAACCTTTTCTCAATTTTAGCTTGGAGCTCTTTCCTATTTTCTATATCTCATATTCTCTTGCACACTTAGATAATTCTTGGAGCACTTTATCATTGAAGAAAGGAAAGCAAAGGAAGGGCAAGAAGGAAAATGAAAACAAGGGACAAGCAAGGAAAAGTTGGATCAGGTAGCTTCAAGAGGAAGACTTGCAAGTAATAAGTTGTATATGTGATTTCCTTGCTGGTCTGTGAATGCATGGTACATGCATGTATGCATTTAGTTCTCTTTGTATCATTGGCATGGGTTTTTCTAGGTGTGATAGTGGTTTCAACCTTGTCTTACCATTTCCAGATAGCCATGGTGTGATAGGGTTATTTTCTTTGGTTGAGCTTTGGATTTCCAGATTTTTTGGAACCGGGTGAGGTGGTCTCGGGAAAATTCACATAGGGCCTAGGAATCCCTTAACCAATTTTGACGGGATTGCAGTAAATACTAAGGTTGGAGAAAGGAAAATTCCTCAAGGTATTGGTGAATAAATTCTAAGGCATACAAGATTTTTTTGGGCCTAGTAATTCCTTGACTAGTTTTGGTGGATTGCATTAAATCCCAAGTGTGGAGGTGCTCTAATCTCTAGGAAGCCCTGGTTGTTTATGTATTGGTTTTCTTATGTGATCTCTTGACTGGTTCTTGTGGGATCACAGGAGCATCAAGGTGGAGGTGGTTTAATCTCTAGAAAACCCTGATTGTTTTGCCTTAAGTCCCACATTCAATCTTGGAATATGGCATAGGGGTGATTGGACGAAAGCAAGATTTGGTTCGGCTCAATCTATGTTCGGGTGGTACGTGGAAGTCCATGACTTGGTTGGATTTTGCGTATGTTAATAAGATCTCTTTTCCTATTGTATTTCGTGAGTGCTTGTGCTTATTATTATATGGCTTTGATGGTTTTTCTATCGAGGTTATAATTCTAGTTATATGTTGGTTATAAGCATGGTTCCATAACATGTTATAGCTATGGCTCTTGATATGTTTGATTGTTCATGAATCGTTATATAATGCATGAGCTAACAAATATGATTACAACTATTATGAGAGGGCATTATAACTTCTTTATGATTCTCAGATAAGTATTAGACCCCTATGTTCAGATATGCATTCATGACATGTACATTATATGTTCACCATATATTTAACGAAATAAATATCATGGTTGGGCATGTTTAGGCCAATAATTTAACCAAGATTTGAATGAATTTCGTTTCCCTGATGTTATTTATCATTATGGAAAGTCTCACTAAGTTATAGGTAGTGTTCTGGAGGCTAGCCTAAAATGGTGCTCAGAATCTGGTACCGCAACCTCTGAACTAGAAGTTTTGGGTCATAATCGTAACCTAGTAGGCTTATGCATGCAGTTGGAGGCCCTCAATGACATGGAGGCCTTGTCATGCATGTGGTTGGGATCCTAGGTCACTGAAAAATTATTCCAGCTTAGGGTTTGGGCACTAGGAGTGGTTGTTTGGATCCTTGGTGTCCTATAGTTCCTAAGGAACATTAGTAAGGATCCATTTTTCGATTCCACTTCCTTAATTGTAGTTAGGAGGTTGAGTCATGTCATAGTAGCCATCAACTCATGTTTACCCAACTCGCTAGTTGTTACACTGAAATTTGTCACCATGACTATCTGCAGTTAATATGGCTCCATCAACAGTCATATTATCCTCCTTGTCAAGCCTTATACCTCTTGTCTCATGTCAAACTTCAAAAAGAGAGGAAAGTCATTTAAAAAACATGTTTATTCTCTGGGTCATGAGGTTCTTCTCTACCTTTGCCTATGTGTACGCATCCATAGCTCATTGTACCTACATACTTTGTACGCTCTGTAAGTAAGGATGGGTGCGACTCCTATAAAGTCAAAAGGCGGCGGAGTTTCATCGTTAAAAAAAGTTATTGTGTCACTTCTAAGCTTTCTAGGAGAGTGGTTGACGTGTATGGAGCGCCTCCAGATGGTCTGCATCCCTATGTAGAGGAACTTATCCATCAAGAGAGGAGCTACCATCAAAGAGGGAGTATCCCATTGATGTTGAACCTGAATAACTTCCTCTAGAACACTATAAATACAGGCATTGGGCCAAAGGAGGGGAGGTTGAAACCTGAACATTCCAAAGGATAGATGCTGCTGGAATTAGGACTTCCATTGTAAGCTTGTGAGGAGAGATTACCATCCTTTCTTGTTTCATTTGGAAGTGGGTGAGCTTGTCAAAATGTTGGAAAACCTTACTGTTCCACAACAAGAATTTCCAACTGGCTACCGTAAACTTTTACCCAACCTACCGTCAACTGACGAAGTGATTGATCTAATTTCAAGTATGGTCGATTCCACTTTTCCATTAGAGAGTGAAACTCATGTCACTCAGGTTGATGATCCATTAGTTGATCAAGTGGTCGATTCAATTTCACATTCGATCGATCCCACTTCCCCTTTAGAGAGTGAACTTCATACCGCTCAGGTTCTTTTTGTTACATCAAATTCCTCTACCAGGGGGCATTTCTACAGAACCCCCTCCAAGTACTGAGGTATTTTCCTTTGATTGGAATAAACTTACAGAACCTCGTCTTCCATCCTCCATCCCTTTCCAAATCATTTTCAAGACTGGTGGTAGGGACATGCATTGCACACAGGTAGATGAAGGTGCTTCTGTTAGTATTTTATCCTCAACCGCTTGGAAAGCTTTGGGTTCCCCTCAGTTTGTGCCTATTACGCAGAATCTGAAAGCTTTTAACAGAACCATCAGTGAACCTTTAGGGATCCTTCCTAAGTTTTCTATTACCTTGGAAGGTAAAACTGTCTGTATTGATCTTATGGTAGTTCGAGGTCCCTTGGATTTCAATTTACTCCTTGGGCGAGACTATGTTTATGAAATGAAAGCTGTCGTATCAACACTCTTTCGCGTGATGTCTTTCCCTCACAATGGAAATATTGTGACTGTAGACCAGCTTTCGTTCCCTAGTCTTGTTTCAACTACCGATAATATGACAGCCCTAAATGTTCTTGATTCTAAAGTGGTATCTACCCCTCCACGGGTTAATTATGTGGCAACTGATCCCATGTTTTCAGTTACCGATGTAAGTGAGCCTCTCACTATTTGCTCATCTTCCTTTGATTTAGATCCGGTAATTGACATGGAAAACTCTATGGGATTATTTGAACGCGATGTCCTTATCCCTTTTGAGTCCCTTGACATGTGTTCCTTCCAGAGAGCTATTCTTCCTTCTGATGAAGACCTCTTGGAAGCTATGATCAAGGTATGTCCATTGACATGTCTTTCTTCCAGTTGGAAGCCATGATCAGTTTCGAGGATAGTTTTTTCTTGTATCAACCTCGTTAAAAAATGAAACAGGATGTTGCGAGGAGAGTTTTTTCCTGTATCAACCTCGTTAAAAAATGAAACAGGCGGGCGAGGATAGTTTTTTTCCTGTATCAACCTCGTTAAAAAATGAAACAGGTTGTCGCGAGGATAGTTTGTTCCTGTCTCAACCTCGTTAAAAAATGAAATAGGGGAATACGAGGATAGTTTTTTCCTGTATCAACCTCGCTAAAAAATGAAACAGGCTGTGGCGAGGATAGTTTGTTCCTGTCTCAACCTCGTTAAAAAATGAAATAGGGTGTGCGAGGATAGTTTTTTCCTGTATCAACCTTGTTAAAAAATGAAACAGGCTGCTGTGAGGATAGTTTTGTTCCTGTGTCAACCTCGTTAAAAAATGAAATAGGGGAATGTGAGGAAAGTTCTTTTACTGAGACAAGCTCATTAAAAAATGAATCAGCTAGATTTTAGGATATGTAGGTAGATTGTAGAAAGTAGGATTTTGCGAGGACAGTTCCTGTTACTGAGTCAACCTCGTTAAAAAAAGAATCAGGTTAGAGGATAGTTCCTGTTACTGAGTCAACCTCATTAAAAAATGAATCAGCAGCTAGATTTTAGGATATGTAGGTAGATTGTAGAAAGTAGGATTTTGCGAGGACAGTTCCTGTTACTGAGTCAACCTCGTTAAAAAAAGAATCAGGTTAGAGGATAGTTCCTGTTACTGAGTCAACCTCGTTAAAAAATGAGTTAGGTATGAGGATAGTTCTTTTCTTGTGTCAACCTCCTTAAAAATGAAACAACTCCCTTTTCAAGGTAAATATTGAAAGTAAACCTTCATTCCATCCATCTGGTTGAGTGCAATGAAGCCTAGGGGGCATGTACCTCGCTTTGCATCATTATACTGGGGGCATGCGAACTTTTTGAGCATAGTTCCTTGTCTTGTGTCAAGCTCGTTAAAAAATGAAACAAGGGTAGGTTAGGTAGGTAGATCGTAGAGAGTAGTCATGAGCATAGTTCCTTATCTTGTGTCAAGCTCATTAAAAAATGAATCAAGGATTTTAGAGCATAGTTCCTTGTCTTGTGTCAAGCTCGTTAAACAATGCAAGGATTTTAGAGCATAGTTCCTTATCTTGTGTCAAGCTCATTAAAAAATGAATCAAGGATTTTAGAGCATAGTTCCTTGTCTTGTGTGAAGCTCGTTAAACAATGAATCAAGGTTTCTAGAGTAACGTTTTTGTTAGGTAGATTATAGAGAGTAGTTATGAGCATAGTTCCTTATCTTGTGTCAAGCTCGTTAAAAAATGAAACAACTCCCACGAGTCTTTCCAAGATTTCGAAAGAAAACCTTCATTTCATCCACCTGGTTGAATGCAATGAAGCTTGGGGGGCATGTACCTTGATTTGCGTCATTATGCTGGGGGCATGCGAACTTATAACAAGCATAGTTTTTTGTTTCAAGCTTGCATAAACATGAAACCGAATTCGAGCATAGTTCTTTTCCTGTGTCAAGCTCGTTAAAAAATGAAGCAAATCCTCCTCTAATTGAGTCGAGAGTTGGACTAGACCTCATAGATGTTAAGTTGTATATTTAGGTTAGTTGTTTCAGTCTTTTGCATAGTTTTCTTATAGTTTGAGGTCAAGTCTTTCAAATGATCTCGTAACTCAACCTTGATTTCATCCAATTGGTTGAATGAAATGAAGCTGGGGGGCATGCGCTCTAGCAGT
>APFE031325768.1:12128-44413 GCA_000404065.3 Pinus taeda | reverse complement strand
TCCATTGTAAACTTGTGAGGAGAGATTACCATCCTTTCTTGTTCATTTGGAAGTGGGTGAGCTTGTCAAAGTAGAGGAAAACTCTTGCTGGACCCGGGGAGGAACTTGCACAACACCAAGGCTCAGGTTGTAATGGTTTTTTTTTTGTTTCCTTAATACAAATAAGTCCATTCTTCTCAATGATTTGTTGTTAATGAATTGTTTCATATACTCCTTGGTCTATATGTTGAATATGCTTTGTTTTATGGAATATTCAGGTGTTATGTAATCGTTTGATTGTTAGTGTATGCAGGTTTCAAAGTGAAGGAGGAGCTCATCTGGATCGACGAGGTTGGACTGCTACAACAAGCGTTGGACTTGAGGTAGGATCGAAAAACACTTGGTTTCTCATAGAATAATGTATGTTTAGAGAAGGATTGCTCTTAATTGTCTTATTTGTCACTAGAGAGTCTTAGACTCCTAGGGAGGTTAGTTTTGTCAGCAAAAATAACTCTTTCTGCATGACACTAGTGAAAGTGGGTAAATGTGGGAGGAGCATGTTATAAAGAATCATGTTAACTGTATCTCTCTATCCATATATCTGTAGATGATAAGTTGTACAGAAATCTAACACTGTCCCTAAGCCTGCAAACAAATCCTTCCAAAAATTGGAAGTGAACTTGGAATATCTATCTGATATAATCTTCTTGGGATCTCCAGGCAACCTCACTATCTCCCTAATGAAGATCTAAGCTACCTCACTAGCTGAATTAGTATACTGTATTGCAATGAAGTGAGCTACCATGATCAAACTGTCAACCATAACGATGATGGAATCATGTTGTCTTGATGTCCTCAGAAATACAATAATGAATTCCATGGAAATGACCTCCCATTTGCATTCTGGAATCAGAATAGTTTGCAATACACTAGCTAGATGTTTGCATTCATCTTTCACATGTTGACATTCCAAGCACCTTGGAACAAACTCAGCCACCTCTTTATTCATATTTGGCCAAAAATAGAGCTTCTTAATAGATGTCAAAGTCTTATGGTATCTGTTGTCGCTAAATCTTTCACCCTGTGGCACAAGTGCTGGAGAGGAGATAGAAAGCCTCCTAGAGACAACCTCTGGGTTTATTGTAGACTAGTGCCTAGGAAATCTTAAATAGAGGACTGCATGAAAGTTTATACGTGAGGGGTTTGCAGCACTCCAATTTTCACATAATGAAAGATAATAAGGGGCTCGGTTCATTCCTCTAAAGGTGTGAGTTATGTATGTTAGGTACTTACTCACACACGTAGTTCCTAGGAGTATCACATAAAATAGTGGAGGTCGATTACTTCAAAGGGTCTTACAACTTAATAAGCTTGTAGAGTAAATGAGAGAGGATTAGGAGAAAGCATAACTCATCATATAGAGCCCAAATCATATAGAATTCTATAATGATCACATAGAGCTGCAAGCTGTAGGAAATTCTAAATTTGTTTGAGTTATAAGCAAAGATAATGGACTGAAGAGAGGATAGGTGCTATGATTCATATAGAGTAGTTTGAAGATATAACTTCGGCCCGTGATACAGGGATTATGAATTAATAAATAAACACACATGGATCTATAAGGAAGCATGAAATAATTTCTAGTAGCTATTATAGCATGAATGCAAAGAAGAATATGAACATAATGGAATTAAACAGGAGGATAACATAATGTAATACTAAGAAGGGGGAGTCACCACCATTTCTTTGATAGTCTGAAAGATATGCCTGTGTAAATTAATACAGTCTGAAATATAAGTCATTCTCTTGCAGATTTATGAGCCATATTGGTATCATAGAGTTTTGACCCCTTGGGTGAGAAATTCTAGAACCTACCAACCTTTGTTAAAGTGCTTGTTACTCCTTTTTATAACAAGAGGGGGAGCTGGAATTACAGTTACAAAATATCTAAGCCAGAGCTCCAGCTATCTGCTAGACTAGCTGTCTTGGCCAGTGTAAGGCTCTACTATCGAAAGATTACAATTGGGATTGAATCCCTCCTTGGAAACAGAAAGCTACAGAAAATAATAAGAAAATTGGAGGAGAATGGAGGAAGAGGTCCTTTGCAGCCCTGTGAGGACTTCATATTAAACCACGTCTCTATCATAGTGTGCTTCCCATTTTTCTTAGCCAGTTTCTGTCATTTCAGCCTTTATTTCATTCAGCGCCGACTTTTGGATTTGTGTCACAGTGGGATTTTTCGGGATCATCCCATCCTGTGCCTTAAATGCACCACCTTCTCTCTTAAAACCATAGCTGCCAACCCATATGTCCTTTAAAGCTCTGTGTAGTCCTGCGCTATCAATGCCTTGATGTATTGTAACAACGAAGTCTGTCAACCACAGGATTTTTACCTCTAAAATAGGCGAAACACAGACTTTTTTATTTCCCCCTTAGCCCCCCTTTATTATAGCCCCTTGTGTGGCTTTCATCATATGACCAGGGGCTTATCCCTTTGGGTGCTAAGGCCTTCAGACTTGTGTTGGGGGCATGTTCCCTTTGTAACAAAAAATCCTACATATTGGTGCTTTACAGTGTTTTACCCTTATCCTTTCCCCAAGACACCCAGGATAGCCGATTTGTGGGTTTGGGTCCACCTAGGACATCGCAATTGCACTGTAGAAGAGGGGGACGTTTTACCCCTTTTCATAGCACGAACCGACAGTCCAAATGTGAAATCCTTATCAAATAGAGCCTATGAAAGATTGCATCTGGGGGCTTCTTCCTTATCGCAATTGTAATTGGGGGGGAGCATCGGCATGGGAAATAATTTTCATTTTGTGCAATCATCATTATGTAGAGTGAATCATCGTTGCCATGTGTCACACTGTGAGTGGTGACACATGTCACTTGGAAATGGCCCCATAGGGCCCCTGAAAAGGCTAAAACTGAGTGACATGTGTCCCTTGCCATGTAAGTATTTGTATTACCATGTTAGCAATGACATCAGCTACCATGTCAGCTATGAGGACCAATCATATGCCGCCACATGGCCCCCTAGAGGAGAGAGAAAAAGGCATGCCCGACCCTATGTTTGCATGGGTTTCCTTTGTAAAAGAATTTCAGCCTTTCCTAGAATTTTTACATTCTATCGTAGAATCAGCCCTCGCACACTCTTTAGAGTGAAAACCTTGCTGATCCACCGATATTGCAAGATTACTGTATGTGGGATTTACCGTACCACCATGTGGAGGAGAGAGAAGAGGGTGGCCTAACCTTGGTTTTTCCATGCTTTTCTTTGTTAATGAATTTCATCCCCCTGGGAAATTTTACACTCTATTGCAAGATCGCCCCCCCACACGGTTTTGGAGTTTGTTGTGACTATGGGACTACAAGGTTGCCAAGATGCGGGATGCGGGGCCCTCGGGATTATGGGACCTACAGTGTAAAACCAAAAATAAATGTGTAGTTAATTTTCTATTTAATATCAGATTCAATGAAATCAACACTTACCTATATTACTTGTGATTGAAGTATGCTTACCGCAACAAGGATTTGGGGACGACTCTCCACCCAATCGTAGGCTCAGTTGCGCAAGGATTTGCTACAACTGGCCACCCTCGAGCCCTCAATTAACGTACTACTACCAGTGACTCCTAAGTCTTAGAACACCATTCTCCCAAGAGAATGAAAGATAGAATCTCGGAATGATGGAATCTTAATTGGAAGACTTAGCCTGGTTATCGATCGAATTGCTGCAGGTCTCTCTTGTGGTAAATATAGTTGCAAATGGTCACTAGGCTTCGGGGCTAAAACAAAGGGATTTCCATGTATCCTCGAACTGCTGATCTTAAGTCAGAATCCGAGAATCCATATAAATCATCGGCCAAATAAGTGCCAATGTGCTAAGTCTATCTTTGAAACGTTGTAATTTCCAGAATTGGAGTCCTCTATAGTATATTTTCTATGGATCGACATAGAAAAAAATGATAAAAGCTTCATAAGAACTAAAGCATTCCTTGTCGCCGGCTGATACATCAAAATGATGAAAATACAAAAGAAATTCGTGAAAAGAAAATTGAAAATTCAAGAAAACATCGAAATTTTCAGTGAACACATGAAGGTAATAATGTGGGCCTATATGCTTGAGGAAATCCACAAGGGCTTGACCAATGGTTGCTCACTAGCCACATACGAGGCAACAAAACAAAATTATGCATTCCTCGAAAATATTTTAGACACCAAATGATAGCCATACATTGGAGAGGAAGTGTAAGAGACCAATCAGTCACAAGCCAAACAACAATAAGCGACCAAAACCAAAAGGAAAGGGGAAAGTTTAAGGAACAAACACAAACAATTGTCGAATTTAATAGAAACAAAAGCCCATAGAAGAATACCTATGAAATTAATGTGCTCACCAAGCGACTCACTATTTCCTCCTAGTGCAATGATGAGCTTCAAGCCAAAAACCTAAGAGATTAGCCACATAAATCAACACTGCTACTTCCTTGCTCAAGGGTTAAGGCTTGATTTAAAGCAGATGATGTTGTTGGCTCTGCATATGACAAAGAGAAGAAAGATGAAGCAAGGGAACCTGGAAAAACGAAAGTCTTCTTCTAATGGAGCCAAAAATGAAAAATTTGAGATCACGGATTTGGAAGAGAATAAAAGTGATATCCGTTGTTGTTTATCAAATTCTAAAAATAGTGAGGAAACCGTCAAGATAATTGATAGCAATGAGAATGTACAATCTGAAGAGACAAGGCAGACAATAGTGAAACCAATAGCCCAAATGCTAGTTGCTAAAGCGAATTACGAGTTTGGGTTAAATAAAAATATCACGTTAATATCATATTAAAAGTAACAATTAATAGTAGATATTATTGCTTCTAAACCCTTCCATCTAGAAAGTTGGAATAATGGGACAGAAGAGTCCAAGTTTACAGGTGAAATGGACAAAAATATTTGTGCAACTGAGAACAATGAGGAATTTCCCCATCCAAAGGAAGACTATCTGAAAGTTACCATGAATACTGTCAAAAATTCATCCAAAACTACAACTAGTACTAATGGAATGTCTGATTTCGACATGGCTGCAGAAACAAATCAGGTTAATGTTTTCAAAACTTCCCAAAAAAAAAAAAATCAACAGAAGTCGTAAACATCAAAATTTGTAGAATGATTTTCGTATCCTCCAATGCACATTGCGTTAAAAATGTAAATAATATGCGGCCTTCAGAAAGTAAGCATCCTGTATTACCTTCAAAACAAGTCAAGTTAAAATCCCAACATAATAATTTTTTTTAGATGCCCATAGGCCCTAAGGGTTGAAACTTCCTCTGATACCTTATGTAATAGCCCAAAATAAATATGTAGTTAATTTTCTATTTAATATCAGATTCAATCAAATCAGCACTTACTTTTATTACCTGTGATGGAAGTATGCTTACCACAACAAGGTTTAGGGGATGACTCTCCACCCAACCATAGGCTTAATTGTGCAAGAGGGGAGGGATATTACATACGGGATGCGGGGACTTGTGGGATTGCGAGGACTTGCAGGACTGCGAGGATTGCGGGATAGTGTGAAGCTGCAGGATGCAGGACTTGCGGGGTGCGGAAGTGTGGGGGTTGCGATGAGTGCGGGATCACGAGATGGATGGTATGTGGGATGCAGTTTCGTGGGATAGCATATATGCGCGACACAGGATGGCCAATATATGGGATGCAGGATTGCGGGATGGCTGACATGTGGGACTTGCGGGATGCGGGCTTGCGATTCGTCTTCCCCCTTACTATTTTTTCTTTGTTTTCTGAGTCTTCCAAAGGTAATCTTTAAAAAGGATTTAACTTTTGCTCTATTAGTCCTTTTATGGACTTCTATATACCATTGGAAAGCTCTTTCCGAGCACTAGGAAATGGAGAGGGTCTGATTTGGCTCTGATGGCTAAAAATATGCATCAAACTTCACTACTATTTGGTATTTGAAGCAATTGATGATTGATAAAGCAGTGAGTGACAACAATATCCTGGCGGCCTGAATATGGGTTGACATGAAACTATTTCAAAATAAGTTTCTTCAACTCGTTGTTGTCTAGCACATAAATCTTGCTCTTTATTTTGACCAATCCATCTACTGTGAGTTGATACTCCTCATCCCTATCACCTTCACCTTGTTGCTACAATCTCTGCTTCAGTTGCTCATACCTCTCATCATGCTACCCTACATGTAAGATCTTCTCTTGCAAGTTTGTCCCATAAGAGCTCATAGCTGAAATATGATTCAGTTTCACTCTTCTACTGAGAGCATATGCAACCTTGTTCTCTTTTCACTTGATGTACCTGGTCTCAAAATCAAACTCACTAAGGGTAGCCAACCATCTAGCTTGCCTTGCATTCAAATTGGTTTGGTCAAATAAATACCTCAACCCACTATGATCGCTCATCAAGACGAACCTCCTGCCAGAAGATAATGTCTCCACATCTTCAATGCATGAATGATGGCTACTAACTCAAGATCATGAGTCATATAGTTCTGCTTGTGCTCATTCAGATTCCTTGATTCATAGCAAACCACATGTCCTTCTTGCATGCATATATACAAACCACAAACTCCTTATTAGTATCTGCGATCTTCAAAACTGGAGCATTGGTAAGCAAATTCTTAAACTGATAAAAACTAGTTGCACACTCCTCAATCCATTCAAACTTCTTTCCTTTCCTTTGCAAATATGTAATATGATAGCCAATATTAGAGAAGTTCCTGATGAACCACACGTAATAAACTTCCAGTGCCATGAATTATATGACCTCAACCTCATTCCTTGGAGTTGACCACTCCATGATAGCTTTAATATTTTCTAGATCCACTGCTATCCCTTCCTTGGAAACAAAATGTACCAAGTAATAAATTTGATTCTAAAAGAAACTACACTTGCTAAGCTTGGCATATAACTTATGCTCTCTCAATGATATCAACATTTCTGCTAGGTGATCTGCATGCCCCTCCTCATTCTTTGAATATACCAATATATCGTCAACAAATATTATCACGAACTTATCCAGATAAGGGTGCAACGTATTGTTCATCAAACACATGAAGGTGGATGGAGCATTAGCAAGACCAAAAGGAACCACCACAAACTCATAATGCCCATACATTGTACAAAATGCAGTCTTGTAGATGTATTCTTCTTTGATGCACACCTAATGATATCTTGATCTCAAATCTACCTTTGAGAATACTATTTCTCCCTTTAGTTGAGAAAACAAATCATCAATCTGAGGCAATGGATAACTATTCTTGATAGTCACCTTATTCAACTTCCTATAATCAATCCACAATCTAAGAGTATTGTCCTTCTTCCTTACAAAAAACATGGGTGCACCCCATGGAGACACACTTGGATTTATGTATCCCTTATCAAGAATTTCATTAAGTTGCAACTTTATTTACACAAACTCAAGTGTGCTCATCTTGTGTGGTGCCTTAGATACGGGTGCTGCTCTTGGCATCAACTCAATAGAGAAGTCCACCTCCCTATAAGGCGACATCTATGGAATATCTGCAGGAAACACATCCTAAAATTGTTTCAAGACATGATATCTCCTCAAGACTTCATCATCTACATCCTCTTTCCCTTTGTCACTGGAAACTTGAATTGCAAACAATAAACATCCTTTCCTGCATCTGCACTTAGCTTGCATTGTTGTAACTATTCTAGCTGATGTAGGATTCTTCCCTGTAAGAATCTCTTTTCTCCATCATCATCTATGCACTCAATGGCCTTCTCATAGAAATCTACCTTGGTCCTATAAATGAAGAATAATTTCATGCCCAAAAGAATTCTATATGAACCCAAAGGAAGCACATTTAGATGTGTTGATGTAGGCATACCATTCAGGTCAAATGCACACAATCTCACCCAGTGATGAACTCTTCTCTTGGTCCCTATAGTCAACTGCAACAACCAATATATTGCACACTTCCTTATTCAACCAACACTAATCCACCATGTCATGACTAATATAACTATTATTTGATCTAGGATCAATCAAAATAGAAACAACTTGATGACAAATCTTACCTTCCATATCGATAATAGATGCATGATGATATTCCTACACTTTATCCACTACTTCATAGTTATGGGGAATACTCTGACCTACATCCCCAACTATTTGTGCCTCTTGAGAACTGTAAATCTGATGCCTGCCACCCTGATGTGAAGGACAATCTCTCATGCGATGATGTCCACCACAGGTCCAAGACCTCAAGGGTTTCCTTCCATCACCTTTTTTATGTTGCTCCTCAGGCTAAGACCCATGTCCCCATATAACTACCTTGAACTTCTTATGATGTGCCACATTTTCCTTGTCACTTGCACCTTGAGACCTTCCTCGCTTCTTAGGCCATTTATCTTTAGTATTTTTATCACCATTCTAGTCACACTTCAAGTCAATCTTTCCCTTTGATTGCTCATAGGAATGCTTCAACATTTTTATGGCTTCTTCCACTGATTGAGGCTTGTCAAAATCAGTATAGACTTTGAAGAATAATGACAATACATTGATGAAACTTTGGATATTTTCTTTCTCATCCTTGAGATATTGAACATATTGTAACATCCCCAATGAAAATTCCATGCAAAAATATATAAATACCACGGATGATGGGACACGTATGCCAAGCTGAATGGTGGGTAGGACATCCTAGTGGGTGTTCATTTGGTTGTTTATGGTTAAGGAAATTGGCAAAGGCAATGACTAAGGCATTAAAGAAGAAAAAAGGTATTTTGGCACATTTATTTATGAAAATAATGGAAATTAGGAGAAAAAGAAGGTAAAAGGTCACACTTTGCATGTGAGGAGGAAATTGAAGGAAAATAATGGAAAAATGAAGAAAATAGAGGCCTCATTAATAAAAAGGCTTATGAGGATCAATGGGCAAGACTTCATCAGTTTAGTTTTGGAGCTCTCTCATTATTCTCTCTCTCTCTCATACTCTTGGATACTTAAAGTTTTCTTGGAGCACTCTTGGAGGGTGTGGCATACTTGGATTCTTGGAGCATGAAGGAAAAGAAAGAACATGAAAGTGCAAGAAGGCATCGGAATCAACATCTACATGAGATTTGTTTACAGGTATCGAGTTGCATGTATGATTTATTCACTAATTTTGGCGTGCATGTGGTTTCTTGGGTGTGATCTATCATTGGCATAGAAGATCGCCTAGATCGACATTGGGTTTCCTAGCCTTTCCATTTCCTGGATAGCTATGGTGATTGTGGGTTTACTTTCATTGCTTTGTTTTGGTTGGTTCTCATTTTTCCATAGCTTGGGTTGAGCTACTAGTCCTGGAAGCCTTGGTTGAACAAGCGCTATGGAAACTGTGTAACAATTTGGGTTGAGTTACTAGTCCTGGAAGCCCTGGTTGGACAAATTCTCTAGAAGCCCTTGGCGGGTTGAGTTACTAGTCCTCGAAGCCCTACATAAGCTGTGGGTTCAGTTACTAGTTCTGGAAGCCTTGGTTGGATAAATGCTCTAGAAGCTCTGGAAGGCTTGGATGGAGACCAATCTGATGATGGTTTTTGATGATGTCTGACCATGAGGTGGAATCACTGTTTGATGGGTTGAGGTGGGTGGCCTCTGGAAGCCCTGGATGAGTTTTGATTGATATGTTCTATGATATCCCACATTCATACTTGGAATATGGCATGGGGGTGATTGGCTAAAGAGAGACTTGGATCAACCAATCTATGGTTGGGTGGAACATGGTAGTCCTATCACCGGTTGGTTCATTGCATTTATTAATTAAAAATTCATTCCCTTGATTTTCATGTGAAAATGTACTGATGTATATATGGATTTCGATGGCTGATATGTTTATTGTATTTCTATTCCTATTATGTTGTTTATATGCACATTTACCTCGGAGGTTGTCACAGATTGGTATCAGAGAATGGTTCAAACACTTGGACTAAATGGGCTCTATCATAGTTAAAATGAAGAATAAAGGTTAAATTTTAGACTTTTCTGTCATATCCGTTATAAATTTTCTTCTGTAGGCTTTCAAAAGCTGAAATATCATCCACATTGAGGGGAAATACCAATGATTATGTGGTAGAAATTTAAGATATTGGGTGGCAATGTTTTAGGGGATATGAGCAGAGGGATTCAATCCTTCTAAATGCTCCTAAAATCAGGTCTCAGAAAGGTCACGTTGACATTTTTGTTATAATTTTTATTCTGTGCACTCTCAGGAGCTAAATGGTTTTCCTCAATGAAAGGAAATCCCACTTATATTGTGATAAAAATTTCAGACATTTATTCGATATATTTTAGGAGATATGACCAGTGTAAATCAAGCTTTCTAGATACTTCTAGAATTGTGCACCAAATAGGATTGTGTTGGTATTTTGTTATAATTTTTCATCTATGAAATCTGAGAAGCTGAAACTTGAACCATAGTCAGGAATAATTCCACTGATCATATGGTTCAGTTTCCATAACTTGTACTACTACATTTTAGGATATATGCATTGAATCATTTACTATATTATTTTGCATGCAAAGTGTTTGATGAAATGCTTAAATGGTTCAATAATTAATTGCATACAAATTGTTTGATAAAATGCCCCAATTAGTATGTTGTTTGTGGATGGGGATAGTATTGATGTGTAATAGTATTTCTGTAGTTGATATATTCTTACTTGTATGCTTGCTATATTAGTTTGCATGTAAAGTGTTTCAAGAAATGCTTACATGCAAATGTAATAGTATAGTAGTTGCTTGAATAAAATGTAAAAATATAGTAATTGTTCAAAGAAAATGTTATTCTTTTTGGATGGTATAGTATTGTAGTATGATAATATGGATGTATGTGATCTATTCCTATTTTCATGCAAAGAAGTTGAAGAGTTTCATGTAAGGAATTTGAAAGGTTGCATGCAAGAAATTTGAAAAGTTGCATGTAAGGAAATGGAAAAGTGGCATGTTTTTAGTTATTATGTTACAAGTGGAATAAGTGAAATGTTTGACTTATTCTCATACAAATGTACGAGAAATAAAAATCAACTCTTTTCAATTGTAGTTAAATTTAGTAGAACTTTGGAGATCCCATTTCCATAATTGGACATTGGAGATCGGACCATCACAGTAGCTTCCTCCTTCTACCTTAGTGTGGACCATCGATAATAAGGGGGTATGCTTATTGGTTGTTAGTATTGGTGAAAGCTGATTTCCAATTAATAGACACGATGTCTTGATTTTTGTAACATGTGACTGATTGTTTATGGATTATATGTCGCTTAGATGTTGATTTCATGATACCTACTTACATCCTTGTATGTTAGGCTACATTTTTTAATATTTTGATTACATGTATCAGCCTTGTAGGTTGATTACAAGAATTGATTCCTCATGTTCGACTACATGCGTTTATGCATAGGTGTAGTTGATTTGGCATTACTTATTCATACTGTTGGTTGCATGTGGCACTGCGTACAATGGAGTAATGGTTTTTTTCATGCATGAGGTCATGGTTTGTGTACTTGATATGGTCATGCATTGATGACTAGACTCTAGCTAGAATGATGTGTTTATTGTTTGGTACTCATTTGTTATATGTCTATATACAGTTGTTATGCATGTATTGTCTTGGTTATAGTATGCATGAATAGTAGGTCAAACATGCCTTGTGAAGTCATGGTATGCATTTTAGGTCATCATGATGCTATTGGTTGTTATGATGCTAATGTGTTGGCTGAGATAGAGTAGGAGATGTAGATCATCATAATGAGGTTGCAACATTAGACTTTGGGATACAAGCAGATCATCATACTGGTAGTGTATGTTTGGCATGAAGATATGTAAGTTAAGGATTACTATAGGCCTTAGGTTTATATAAATTAGGTTTATGTACATGTCTTTTGATGTTATGGTTACATTCATGATAGATGTTGGTTGATTAGTGTAGTTATATGCACATATGTCGAATAGTCAAGACTGATAGTAACTTGTAGTTGTATGCATTTCTATTGTTGTTTTATATTAGATAACTTGGTGATTATGTTGTATCTTGTTGATGAGTATGATATATAGCTTATTGTTGTTGTATGCTGTTAACTTGATGATTAGGGTCATTTCATTGAGATATTGATGTTATAATTTGGATTGGTCATATGTGTGATGGTTATGTTCATTGCATTAAAGATCTTGATGTTATATGTATTGTGTTAACCTAGTTTGACCTATGCAGATGGTTATGGTTGCAATATTTAGGTATGAGCCACCATATTTTGATATGGTGTCATACTAATCTAGAATGATCATACATATGTGATTATTATGCATGAATGACAAATTCTTATGAGCTTGTAATATGAACATGTTAGTTAGTTACTATTACGTATATCATGATTTATGTTGACATGTTGTAAAGCTATATATCACTAACTAGATTGATTATGCAGACAAGATAGCCCCCCCGAAGGTACACTAAGGTATGAGTTTTCTTATGCATTATATTTGGTGTTTCATAGTTGATTATATCATCTATTTGGTGTTTGAGTGTTTGATGCCTATTATGTTGCCTAGTTGAATTATCTAACATGGTATATTTATAGTTTGTTGAATGATTTATTGATTTCATGATATGAGTATGAGTCTATAGAGTGGTATGAAAGATTGATATTGTGTTAAGGTAATTATACTAACACTTATGTGTTGAGACAGTTGAGATGCACTTGAGTTTAGTAGGTCATAGTTGTAGCATTATGTCTAATGACTATGAGTTAAGTATGGATTATGATATCATTGTTTGTAGGAGTTGATTTCAAATGGATAGATATGATTGTCTTGATATATCGAACATGTGGTTGACATGTGTGAACATGATGCAAGGATTTTCATGGTAGGAGAGGTTGCTATGAAATCTTGAAGAAGGCTCGGGTTGAGCTTTCCCTGGGAACCATGGGGATTGAGTCATGGTGTTTGTTGTAAGTCTTGTGCTTTTAGTCTTTTATGAATTGTTGAGCTTGATTTGCATCTTTTGTTTATGTCTAGTGTATGGCCATACCACTTGTTTGCAGAGTCATGTTGTTATTGGTTTTTATGGTCTTCTTCTTGTTTGTTTCTTGTCTTGCCTTTTTGAGTCTTGGGAATTGGTTGGGAAAGCGGAAAGTTGATGGAAATTGGGATAGATGTGTGGTACCCAACTGATGCTATAAGACCCAAATGAAGCTTTGTGCATGAGTAATCGCAACGGAAGGTAAGACTATGACAGTTGGTTGGACGGGTTGGGTCCATTGTGGTAAATGGATAGTAGCAGTGCAGACACAAGAAATGTGACCATAAAAGGTAAAGTAAATAGATTTGAGGTGTCATATGCCTTGGATATGTTGGGAAATATTATTCTCAACGTTGCGCATGTGTTGAATGACTAAAGGAATTTCTCTTAACCTAGACCTTATGTCATATGGTAATTATTTTATGATCATGATTATGTTGAAGTTTATATATGTAAACATGTATGTATGTATGTCGTTTTCTGACAGGATCATGATTGTTTTATGTTAACATTTATGTATGTATGTATGTATCCATGAATATATGTTACTATCTCATAGGGTTATCAGGGATCATTCTTGTGGAAGAATGATTGCTTATGTAGGAGAACGACATGAAGAGGTTCCTAGTCTTACGAGGAATCAATTGGGAAGAGTATTCATGACAAATATACGAGATCAATATCATGTGGATATGATTTGATATTGTATACTTGTATTATGCCTATGTCTATGTTATGACAGGTAAGGTTGAAGGATTCATCAACAAAGTGAAAGTAGTGTGGTTTGTGACATGCTAGGACAAGCATGGATAAGACACCGGAAGTAGGGTTGATTGGTAGATTTAGTGCGGTTCTGGATATGTGGTACTACTATTATGGATACGTTGTATATGTTGTACATGTTGCATCTATGATGTGTGTTCTTATGGTGTTGTGTATACATAGAATGTGTACATGTTATTTATGTAATCTTACGTACATGATGGTACAAATAAGGTTGTGTGAATATTGCATATGGGGTGTTGTATACATATTGTACTATCTTCATGATGTATATATAGTGTGTGTGCATATGGTGCTCTGTGCATGTTGGATATGCAGTGCTGTGTACGAATGATGCTATGTGCATGTTGGATATGTTGTGCTATGTACATGTCATGCATGTGGCATTGTGTCCATGTGGTGTCGCACACATGTCATGCATGTGGTACTATGTACATGTGGTATTGTGTACACATTGTATAATGGTGCAATGTACATGTGGCATTGTGTACACGATGTGTAGGTGGTGTCATGCACATGTGATGTTGTGCACATGTTGTGCAGGTGGTGCGATGTAGTGGTAGTACTATGTACATGTTATATATATGGTATTGGTGTGCATGTGGTATTGGGTGCATGTCATCCATGCTGAGTTATGGGCATGCGGTATTATGTATGTGCATTGTGTAGTCATGGTATCGTGACATATGCATTCAGTGTGTTGCACCCTAGACGCGTATTCGTGTTAGGTTTTACATCAAGTATAGGTGCATGTATTGTGTTATACATAAGATGTAGGCATATGTATTGGGTTGTGTCGTACAATGGGTGTAGGTGTATGTGTTGTATGTCAGGTGTAGATGCATGCGTTGCATGGAGTTGTATGCCGTATGTGGTCATATGTGTGTGATGCACACTATGCGTATGTGCACATGGTTGAGGAGAAGGCACTGGATGTTTGTTGGGTGTGGCAACCAATCCAATGTGTGTACAAAAAGAACAAAGCAAGAAGCAAGGATTGATGAAGGATAAGTATCAGTATTGTGTTTCGGTTTTAGTATGCATGTGATTTATGATTCTGGTCCATGATGATTACATGTGATCTATGATTTTGATTTATGATGGTTACATGTCATTTATGATTTTCATGGTAATGTTTGAGCTAACCTGATGTGATAGTTTTATACATGTTCACTTGGTCAAATATGCTAGTTTGACTTGTTGTGACAGGAAGCGAACATGATTGCAAATGTACGATATTGATGAGCTATCAATGAGGTATGATGTGAATTTATTTTAATTTATTTTAAAACTGATGGAAGATATGTGCGTGCTACAAGAATCATGAACATGCCCGATTGGGTAGTTGAAATCAACTACAAGAATTAGCAGCTTAACATGGTGGTTTGGTGGTTGCTTATGGTGGTTTGGTAGTTGCTTTATGATTAAGTATTTGATTTATGTTGGTTTAGTATATGCTTTATGTTGATTGATATATGCTTTATGATGGTTGATATATGCTTTATGATGATTTGATATGTGCTTTATGTTGGTTGATACATGCTATATGATGTTTTGATATATGCCTTATGATGTTTTGATATATGCTATATGATGATTAGTGTATGATTGATATATGTTTGGTATATTATTCGGCATATGTTTTAGTATATATATTTTGATGATGTTGTTATATGTACACCCGTGTATGGATGTAAATACCGTAACAAGCTATGTTATAAATCTCCGCTATGCGGTATGGGTGTAATGTTATTATGCTATCAAGTGGTTATGTTATCATGATGTTATGATATCATATGAGTTTTCTTAAGCAGAATGATCATTGTAAATATTGTAATGGGCTGTTTTATAAAGCTCCAATATGTGGTATGTTTTTTATCTGGTCATGTTGTCATGATGTTTTTCTTTTGAGCGGGTCATTCATTGTAAATACTACAATGAGTTGTGTTATAAAGCTCTATGGGCAGTATATTTTTATTTCAGCAGTAATGTTGGTTATAGGTGTCATTGAACACTGAGGATGGTGTTCCCCCCCGGGGGGGGGGGTTGTTATGTAATAACCCCAGTGAAAATTCCATGTAAAAATATATAGATACCACAGATGATGGGACACGTTATTCCAAGCTGAATGGTGGGTAGGACATCCTAGTGGGTGTTCATTTGGTTGTTTATGGTTAAGGAAATTGGCAAAGGCAATGGGTAAGGCATTAAAGAGGCAAAAAGGTATTTTGGCACAATTATTTATGAAAATAATGGAAATTAGGAGAAAAGGAAGGTTAAAGGTCACATTTTGCATGTGAGGAGGAAATTGAAGGAAAATAATGGAAAAATGAAGAAAAGAGAGGCCTCATTAATAAAAAGGCTTATGAAGATCAGTGGGCAAGACTTGATTAGTTCAATTTTGGAGCTCTTTCATTATTCTCTCTCTCTCTCATACTCTTGGATACTTAGAGTTTTCTTGGAGCACTCTTAGAGGGTGTGGCATACTTAGATTCTTGGATCAAGAAGGCAATGGAAGAACATGAAAGTGTAAGAAGCCATCGACATCAACATCTACATCAGATTTTCTTATAGGTATCGAGCTGCATGTATGATTTATTCACTAGTTTTGGTATGCATGGCACACGCATGTGGTTTCTTGGTTGTGATTTATCATTGGCATGGAGGATTGCCTTGATTGACAATGGGTTTCCTAGCATTGCCATTTCCTAGATAGCCATGGTGATTTTGAGTTTACTTTCATTGCTTTGTTTTGGTTGGTTCTCATTTTTCCATAGGTTGGATTGAGTTACTAGTCCTAGAAGCCCTAGTTGAACAAACGCTCAAGAAGCCTTGTAACAACTTGGGTTGAGTTATTAGTCTTGGAAGCCCTAGTTAGACAAATGCTTTGGAATCCCTTGGCGGGTTGAGTTACTAGTCCTGGAAGCCTTGGTTGTACAAACACTTTGGAAGCCCTATTTAAGTTGTGGGTTGAGTTACTAGTTCTGGAAGCCTTGGTTGGACAAATGCTCTGGAAGGCTTGGATGGAGACCAATCTGATGATGGTTTTTGGTGATGTCTGACCGTGAGGTGGAATCACCATTTGATGGGTTGAGGTGGGTGGCCTCTGGAAACCCTAGATGAGTTGTGATTGATGTGTTCTATGAGATCCCACATTCATGCTTGGAATATGGCATAGGGGGTGATTGGTTGAAGAGAGACTTGGGTCGACCAATCTATGGTTGGGTGGAACATGGTAGTCCTATCACCAGTTGTAAAATTGCATTTATTAATGAAAAATTCATTCCTTTGATTTTCATGTGCAAATGTACAGATGTATATATGGATTTGATCGCTGATATGTTTATTGTATTTATGTTCCTATTATGTTGTTTATATGCACATTTACCTCAAAAGTTGTTACACATATCTCAATAATTTTGGAAATTGGGTTGTATATTCTTCATCCGACATGGCACTCATCTCGAGCTTATAGAATTCCTTCGTCTTTCCATCATAATACCTCTTAGACATGTACTTCTTCTTTAATATTCTTTCAAACTCATCCCAAATCATCTCTTCTTCCCATATGCCTCTCACATGCTTAACATATTCCCACTAGATATCTACTTTTCCCTTGAGACTGAGGTAGCTATCTTGTTTTTCATATTCTTAGAGTAATCATGCAATCTGAAGAATTTCTTCATCCCAAGGAACCATGATTTTTCATCTTTTGATTTCTTCATTTCCCCATCAAAAGTAGGAGGCTTGGCTTTCGTGAACTCTTTTGGAAAGTATACCTTCTCACTCCTCCTATAAGGATGTGGAGAGTGGTGGAAATGGTGTCTCTCAGAACTAGAGCTAGGATAAAATACATGAGTGCTAGCCCTCCTCTTAGGTGTATCCAAGAGTCTACCACTCTTCAGTGTATCATACATGTCCAACTTGTTTCTTCTATTAGAATTGCTTCTATCAACACTGCTAGTATTTTCTTCCTATCCATGAATGATTCCTAGTCATCCCCGCTTATGCAAATATGAAAGGATATGAAGAATAACTGCATTGACCTCATCTTGCTTTTCTTTAGTTTTTACAAGCTTTTCTTGTGCTTCAATCAACCTCTCATTATCTTCCTTGCAACTAATGATCTCCACCTTTACACGTTTCAATGTATCTGCTATATCAAGAGAGTCTCCCTTTCCATGTTACCCTACTAACTTCTCCCATCCCATTTATTTCTCTTCTGGCCTGTATGAGGAGTCATATTAACTGTACTCTACATGTTGTTATTCCTATTTTGGCCTCTTATTTCTGCAACATATCAATATTAAATCAAATAAAATGAATAATCAATGATTATTACCTCAAGTTACTGTTGGTGAGGATATTACATCTGCACAAGCCAGTTCAAATCAACATGATACATAATAGTATTGAGAAAATATCAGTGTGTGCATGAATCAAGATACTAGAAAACAATTGACACAACTATCATGCATGCATGATAAATGCATAAACATGTGCAATAACCATATAGACATGTGCATATAGATTTGCACAACAATCTTCTTTTACCCTGGGGTCTAGTGTTGTAAACCTCACTCTAAAATCATTTTGTAACACCCCATCCCACATTTACCCACTTTAACTAGTTCACTAGGGTAAACATGTGATGAGAGTTACTATGCATGGCCTGATTTCCAAGCTGCACTTATGGAAAATGGGGTCCACATTTCTAGAACTAACTGTAAACAACCAGTAGCGCATGACCACACTGTTATTAGCCTAACTTGACCCAACACTATTTCATTTGAGTTTTGTTTCCTTAAATTTAATACAACTTTATATTTTTGGCAGTTTTTCAGGTCCTTAACTTTTGAGGTTGTTTTGAGGACCTAAATTATATTTTCGAGGAAAAGAGAAACTAGAAAAGTGCTACAATCTATTCTACACATTCTTTATTTGGCCTTCTCATGGATATCTTCGAAATGAGGTATTATGATAGCCAAACGAATATCTTATACCAACTTTACGACCCCAGGAAATTGGAGGTCCAAATTGTTAATTTATGCCAACATCTTGTGACTATGGTACCTGTAGGTCATGAATTCATAGTTTGTTCACTGTTTGTAGAAATTTGATAGAAATTGCAACTGCTCAAGAATTTGAACTGAAATCAGGAGACAAATTCTACTCTACTAATATGTAGAATGGAAATCACAATTTAGAACAACATGCATAAAAATGCAACAAGAAAACCATAAGTACACAGGGATTTCTAGGGGAACCCAACTGGGAAAAACCCCTTAAGCCTCTTTGCATTAATCAGTTGAATATAGAAACTATTACAATCGCATGCTCCAGCTCTGAGCACCACCTGCAAAGGTAAAAGTGTTATCTCTACTGAATGAGAGCCTCTATCCAACAATTATCCAATTTCTAGCTCCTATAATCTCCTATTTCCTTACGCAATTCCCAAGGATTTATCGACTAGGAATTCTAATTTCATGCATGCATGAGCTGCTTTGGGTTGATTTATATTTTAACTGATATATATCTGAGTTAGACTGTTGTCTCATTGCTCAACGGACCTTCAAGTGTCTCTATTAATAGTTAGAGGTCAATTAACTGAGTACAACTGAAAATGACTGAACTAGACTGCTAGAATTTAACGATAAACATATGCATGACTTAACTCCATTCCCACTAACTCAAATTTACTAAGCTATCTGAGTGATAAGATCCATGTCACGCTAGTTGAATGCCTCTAAGTTGTCTTGTTCATGTGTAAATTCAATTAACTCAAATTGAGCCTTTTCTTGGTACATTTCTAACACTCCCTCTCAGCAAGAAAAGGGCTTTGCACACCCCCTATTTAGCTCCTATGGAATGTATTGTAGCACTACCTCTCACTGTTGTTGTTTCTACTGCAACAACTCCAACTGAGAAGCATCAAAAACATACTAAATAACCTGTGTCTGTGCAATTGTCTACTGGGAAAAATTGTAACGTTGTTGATTCTACACTATGCCTTCTACATTGCTATCAACACTACTATGTGCTCCTCAACATCTAGCTGTACCAACTCACATTGATCCTTCTTCTACTAAATACTATGGGCCCTTATAGCAAGGTAATGATCCATGAGGAAGGTATACTGCAAATGCAATTGTTCTCCTATGGATCTTGCCCATTTCTTAGGAATTCTGGGGTTAAGGCTTGGTATTGCCCTACCTCACTCCTCGAGGTATAACCGCATGAAAAGAAAACTATGATCTACTCATATTATCAATTCTACCTCTCTATTGCTACTTTCACACTACTACTGTAACTACTGCAATAATGAGTCTGATCTCCCCAGATCCTAATGTACTAGCTTCCATAGGGTTTCTCCCTCTGAAACTACACTCCCTCTGAGTTTGCATCTCCCTGTGGGAAATTTGTCTACTCCTCAATTTGCTAATATTAATGATCATAGCTCCTTTTTTTTTCACTAAACATTGGCTCACTGATTTGCCCACTAGAAACCTTCTAGCTCCATTAAGAAGTTTGCATATAGGATCTTTTGGATTTGCCTTGAACCAGGGCCCCATCAACTCTGCCTCTTAACAACTCATTAGTTCTTCAATGATCATTGTACATGAGGATTTCAATGATTTCCCACATGTCAATGTTATGGTTGCTACAAAATGTTGCTCCTAGGGCACTTGTGATTATTCTCAATCTATTCCAAGATCAGAAATTCAAACTTCCCTCCAAAGCATACTCCAATCTTAATCTGTTGAAAGAGATTCTCCCCAATTTGAAAAGTTTCTACACTGAAACTGCAAATTCGAAATTCCTAAGGGATGAATTTGAAACACTGGTCTTTAATGTGATTTAAGGGCTCTGATACCATGTAGATATTTAACAGAAATTGCAATTGCTCAAGAATTCAAACTGAAATCAGGGGACACAAATTCTAATCTAATAATCTATGGAATGGAAATCACAATTTATAACAACATGCAACAACAAAAAACACAAGTACACAATTATTTCTAGGGGAACCCAATTGGAAAAAACCCCTCAATCATCTTTTCATTAATTAGTTAAATAGAGAAACTATTACAATTGCATCCTCCAGCTCTGAGCACCACCTGCAAAGGTAAAACTATTTTCCCTACTGAATGAGAGCCTCTAGCCAACACTTAGCCAATTTTTGGCTCCTCCAGCCTCCTATTTCCTTGTGAAAATATGAGAAAATTCAAGCTCCTAAACAATAGGAAAGTTCCCTATTTCCTTGCACAATTCCCAAGGATTGATCAACTGCTTGCGAGCAAAATTTTGTACACTCCACTAGTATGAAAATAATTTTACATTAGCTTTATTTAATTCCTCCACTTCAGTGAAGGAATTCTAATTCCATGCATGTATGAGCTATTTTGGGTTGATTGATCAGTTAACTAATAGATCTTTCAGTTAGAATATTGTCTCATTTCTAAACTGACCTTCAATTGACTCTATCAATAGTTAGAGGTCAGTTAACTGAGTACAGCTGAAAATAACTGTACTAGATTTTTATAATTTAGCAATCAACACATGCATGACTGAACTCTGATTCCACTAACTCAAATTTACTAAGCTAACTAAGTGAAAAGATCCATGTCACACTATTTAACTGCCTCCAATTTGTTTTGTTGATGTGGAAATTTGATTTACTCAATTTGACTAAGGATAAGATCAAATTGAGCCTTTTCTTGCTACATTTATTAGTTCAATAGATATTCATCAAGAAGGCTTGCTACCCTCTTGCACTATCTACAATAAAACACATATTACCACATGCATTCATATAAATAAATCATGATCCATAAAACCATGAATTAGATATAGATCAAGAGCACATCGTATAATAAGAAATATACCATGCATGTAACAGACATTTAACCAGAATGAAGCCTTCAAATACTAGTCATATAAACAATAGTAAAAAACACTTATGCTCCTATCTTCAATAAATAATAACATATATTAACATATCCATAGTACCAACCAAGTCATGGACATCGAGGTACCACCTAACCATAGATTAGGCTGAACCAAATCTCTCTTTTACGAATCACCCCCTACCATATTCCAAGCATGAATGTGGGATCATATGGGTTAAACCAAAATAGAAACAATGAGGGATTCTAGAGGACAAAATACCTCAACCCAACCACAATGATTTCACCTAAACCGGTCGAGAAATCACTAACACCAAAACAAGCTTGATGCCTCTGAATTTCTTCACCATCTCCAGAGGAATTTTCCCATCTCCACCCATCCTTTAAAAGTTCTAGGAGAAAGCCCATCTCCACCCTCGACCCTTGGGGATTTTCCTAAGACCACCTCAACAAGGATCCAAAGCCTACGACCATCCAAAGCTTAATTAATACAAGGATCCCACTACACCATGGCTATTTAGGGAATGACAAGGAAAGGCTAAAATCATTGTCAATATAGGAAAATCCCATGATAATGATAGCAAAATAACCAAATAACCCCATTCATGTACTATGCACTCAAATACCAACAATGAAATCACACATGCAACCTATTACCTGCAATGTTCTCCTACAATAACAACTTTTCCAACATTCTCTTTCGCTACCCTCGAATTCCTTGCTTTCTTCTGTCCAAATGTTCTCTCTTTCCAAATCCAAGTGAGAGTGTCTCTATGTCCAAGTGAATGGTAGAATGCTCCAAGAATGCTCCAAGAATTCTCCAAGTGTGTAAGAGTGTATGAGTGAGTAAGTGTAACTAAGAGGAACCGAAGTGCTGAGAGAAGCATAAAATGCTCCCCCTCTACTTTTGTTTCCTTTTCCCCCATTTTCCTTTGCATACATTTTTGTGTCTCTTCATCTTCCTTGTCTCCTATTTCCCTTTATTTCTTATATTAAATTTTCATTTATTTCCTCTTTTTGTTTGCCAATGCCTTTGCCAATTTCCATAGCCATTAATAAACCATAAGTGATTCCCATTATACTATTTCCCCCTCCATTCAACTTGGAATATGTGTCCCATGATCTTGGTATTATTTATTTACATGAAAAATCAACCTAGGGTTGTTGCACCCAATAATCCACAACTGTGATTTCACTGGTGGATTGATTTCCCAAGAGCCTTTTTGTTTGATTAGATGCATTCCTTTTTTCGGCAACCTCCAAAGGGAGGATCTAACTTCTTGAAGATTGATCTGATTAAAATATTGCTAGGGTTTTTATTTCCATATGTGTAGTTCCAAATTTGTTCTCATTTTAAATAATCTCCCTAGATCCATCACCAACTTCTTTTGGCCCTAGTATTATACTAAGAGTGTTAGGATTTCATAGTTCCAATCCTCCATAGAGTTTAAGAAATCATTAGGGGAGTTTTGAGGTCTAAAATGGGCCTCCTAAGGAAATTATAAAATAATATTATAAATAATAAAATAAGATTAGATTACATCATCAAATTTTAGAGGGAAAAAAGAAAAAACTATTTTTTCAACTCGTATTTTCAACTTATCTCCCTATGGGTTTACACAAATTTCGAGTGAAAACACTTGTTGGATGCATAATATGATTCCTCATCCAAGGAGTACCAATTTTACATACTTTCAATGGACCATGCTAAATGAAAAATGAGAAATACATGAAAACATGATTGCAATCATGTTTTTTCATGTATTTCTCATTTTTCTTGTAGTAGGGTCCATCGAAAATATGCAATGTGGGTACTCCTTGGATGAGGAATTAATTTTTTCATCCAACAAGTACTCCTGCTCAAAATTTGAGTAAAAACGTATTGAGATAAGTTGAAAATATGCATTGAAAATGTAGTTTTATTATTTTTAAATCTCTTTACTTTTTTACTCCAAATATGGCGAATCATCGCCCATGTTTGACATCATCATCTTGAATCCTATTGGTTCTTATAAATTTTATTTTGGTTGTACATTTTTCTTAGAAGGCCCATTTTAGACCTCAAAATTCCCCTAATCATAATTTGTCCCAAGCCATTAGAGCCAATTTTTGTTCCTTTTTTTGTGCTCCACCCCCAAGAGGAAAGACCTTTGAATGCTTTTGATACTTAGGAGAATGGAGGATGGGGCCATGAGAGATAAAGGGAGATACAAATGAAGAGCTTGAATGATTGGTTTAAGGAAAACTAGCCTACCTACTTTCTAATTTCTTGATTAAATCCTCCCATGGTTTAGGTTTTACAGAGTTGTCCACTAGGGGTGATCCCAAGTATCTTAAAGGGATATTTATTCTTTGGATATCCCAATAGCTTGGTAATATGTGTTTGCATTGGAAATGGGTTGTTAAAGAAAATATTTTGAGGTTTTTATTTATTTAATTCCATACTCCTTTAGAAAACATTTAATGCCCTAAGCTTCCTTATCCATTGGCATACCCACACACATTTTGTCATCCATGATTTTTTGGTGGGATAAAGGAATATCTTCTCTCAATAATTGAATCCCTTTCCATTTATTGATTGAGGTTGCAACTTTCATGGCTCTGCTTAATCCTTGTACTACTAAGATGAACAAAAGAAGGAAGACAAGGTCTCCTTGTTGCATGCCCTAATTTTGTTAGAAGGTGATAGAGAGTGATCCATTTAGAAATATTGAGAGGAAGGCTGATGGGAGGAGGATTTTTACCCATTGAATCCAATCATTTACAAAGAGAAAAGACTAATATCTTGAATAGATAAGACCCATTTAATTTGTCAAAGGCATTTGATAAATCTAACTTGAAAAACATTCCTAGATTTTTGATGATTTTAGTGAAGGTGAGAATTTATGGGAAATGATAATTCCATCCATGATTTTCCTTCTTTCCATATACCTTGATTATTTTGGTGAGATAAGCCTAGGTAAAATAGGATTTAATTTGTTGACTATGAATTTAGATAACACTTTGTAGGTTACATTGCACAGTGAGATCATTCTAAAAAAATTGTGTTTGTCAACCATTTCTCTCTTCAGAACTAGTGTAAGGTTTCCCACTTTCCTGGTGTAGATTGTGTGGCCATAATTACATCTAGAGAATCTAGTGTAAAAAATAAATCTATCCATTTTTACATACCAAGCTTGAGGAACTTGTTTAAGACCGTAGAGAGAGATTTCTTAAGGCAACAAACAAGGATGGTGTCACTTTGAACATATCCAAGAGGTTGTTCCATGTAGATTTATTCTTATATATCCCCATGTAAGAAGGTATATTTAACATCCATTTGATGGACCTCCCATCCATGTGAGGAAGCAAGGAATAGAACAAGGCATATGGAATTCAATTTAGCAGTTGGGGAAAAAGGTTCCATTGTAATAGATTCCTTCAACTTGTGAGAATCCTTTAGTAACTAACCTAGCCTTTTTTCTTTCAACACTTCCATTTAATGCATACTTAGTTATGTATACCCATTTACATATGACAAGTTTTCTTCCTTTTGGAAGAGGTACAAGTTCCCAAGTATCATTCACATCAAGGAAAAATATTCTTCATTCATTGTTTTTTCCTAATCTAGATGGTGTGATGCTTTTGTAGATGTTTCTAGATCACGAATCTATAAAAATAGAGCCAAAAGAAAGGATGTTTGCCGGAACTATGAATGAGTATGAAATTGATATGTAGGATCACCGACAAGGTCACAAACTGCTTCATGTGTTGAAAAAATCCATTAGGGAAGTTATGGTGCTAGTGTAGGTTCATTTTCTTTGGACTTGTCTAGAGGAATATGAGTAGGCGGAGGTGGAATTCCATCCTTAATGTCATCATTTGAAGAATAAAACAAAATAGAAAGAGGAGGTTTCATAAATTCCAAATATAGGTCACAGGCCAAAAAGGGCACAATTGTCAATTAGGCTCATAGATCAATAGACTTTCATCAAATTTTAGCATCTTAATTAATGATTATTTCATTGGAGAGAGTTTGAAGAAATCTATAACCTTATACATCATCAAAGTATCCAACTAGAATACACTTCTCACGTTTATGTTGTAAAGCTTTCCTATTTTTCATAAGGAATGTGAGCCCATGCTATACTACCATAGAGACAAAAGCGGCTTACATTTGGATTAGTGTTAGTCCATGATTTTTTCTATTTTATATTGCTTAAAACTTTTGTGGGAGTTTGATTTACTATGTAGTTTTCACAATTTATGGCTTATGCCCAATAATCAAGAATTAATCCTTTATATTGAATCATACAATTAATCATTTTCTTTAATGTAAGTTTCTTTCTTTTAGTAACACCATTTTGTTGTGGTGTATATGGAACAATATGTTGCATTTGGATGCCCTATACAATGTAGTAAGTTGTGAATTTATTGTTGACATATTCACCTCCATTATCTCTTCTTAAACTTTATAGTTGATGTCTAGACCATTTTTCTACAAGAGCCTCTTAGGTCAAGAACAAGTCAAAAAAATTATTGTTATGTCTGAATAAATAAACTCAAGTGTGTTGAGAGAACTCATCAATGAAAGTTAAGAAGTAATAGAACCTGAAGAAGGAAAGAGAAGAAAGTGAACCACATAAATCACTATGAAAAAGATACTAAAGGGTTAAAGTGTGCCAAGAGGCATGTTTGTCGAACTTGTTTGGATGATGTTTATTGAGAACAAAATTGAAAAAAACACAAGATGAAGACCAATCACCATGTTTTTATTACATAGTTATTGTAGTGAGCAATAGTTTAGATGACCAAATCACTCATGCCAAATTTTTCGCAAGATATCACTATGAAAAATAAAAAAATAAGGGAAATTTTGATGACCCAAAGTTGTCAAACTTGTACAACCAGATAATATCATCAACTATTCTTGTGGCAAGGACATGCTTAAGATATTTTAGATCCTTAATTACAACTTGGCGAGGTGAAAACTATATTATTTTACCTTCATCTGAATGATGATCTAAAATATCGATAGAAGGTTGCAGGAACAACTTGGAATAAATAATATATCATTAAAATGACCATTATCTACTTATGACTATTCCAGACCCTACAAAAATAAGAGATTTATCATTACCAACAAATATTTTTTTGGTGTTACAATAATTAAGAAAAAAATGGCTATATCCTTAGTATTATAATAAGATGGTGGTACAATCATTAAGAACAAAACAAATGGCTTTATCCTTAATATTATAATAAGATGCTCCATAATCATTTTAAAAATTTATATTATTGGAACAAAATTGAATGCACCCACAAAGTTAATATTTTAAATATCACATTGTGGAATCTGTTAGTGTAATATAGGATATGTATATACTATAAAAAAAATAAAAAAATAAAAAATTATATTTAAATATACGAACTTTATCTAAAATTAAAGAATAATACTATAAATGGAAGATGTAATGTAGCTAGTGATGATAATATGGGGTATCTAGAGAGATATATAAAGGGATAATGATTGTAATGTGGACATACTAATGGGTTATGACCACTATGTGATTAAATCGAAGAATATAATAATGAGGGGTAGTTTTCATAAAATGTGTAGAAATACTCATAAGAAAGTATAAGTACATATGACCATCATTGCATTGGATATGTTTTGTATTGTATTGCATTGTCATGAAGCAAACATGGCTTATGAAGTGATTCTTTGCATAATGAATATCGGATTGTGTTATCCTACCTTAAGGGTTCTCTATACTCTTATATTTTCACAATAAGTGATTTAGATATCTTTAAATGTTCAAAATTTTATTTTCTAAAACTTTATAATAAATTTCCTCATAATATTGAATTATGTATAACACTATCCCTACCTTTTCAATGCAATCAATTATTACATCGCTAAGCTAAAATAAAATGCATTTCTTACATCATCTTTGTAATACTATATGGCATAAAGTTCTCAAAAAACAAAAAGTCACAATTCACCCACTCATGATGTTCCACTTTCACTTTATGAAGCTTACATGATAATTTATTTATTTTTCACAAATTGAGCTTTCATACATTACAATAAGTATAAAAAGGTAAATAAATGTTCACACTTCTAATGCATTACATAATTTTTAAGGTAATATAGTTGTTTAAATTTTATTTTGGACTTGGTGCATAATACAAGTAGATACTTTAGTAGTCATTTTTTATTAATTTGTTACGCATTCTTAAGTTTTATGTTTGAAGATTTTTTTATTAATTTAAATGATAAATAAATTCCATTAAAAGAAATATACTTTAAGTTTAATGTCATAATTTTTTAAGAATTTAATTTAAATAATTGTAATATTAAAACATAATGTCATGTCCCCGGATGTGAGTGTCTAAGGCCGCTTTCATTGTGATGGGACTGGAGTGGGCTGTGAAGAGCCGCCACCTGCTAGCCCTGTACAGTGGAGCCAGATCCATGTGGAGGGAGGGTCACAAGCAGGTGGGTTTCACTTGGTTTAAAGGAATGTATGCTGGCGACATTAATACTCCATTCACCTCTGCACGCGCTATCTTGTTTTGTCTCTTGGCTCCCATGAATGCCACAGTTATGGCGGGAGCGTCTCGAGGCAGGGGAAGGTGCATAATAACCAGACTTCGCCATGGGTTTCTTCTGTTGTCCCTTGTGTTGTGTTGGTTGGGCTCTGGCTTAGATAGCTCGAAGCCTCTGTCTAATTCCCCAACTCCCGCTGCTGCTTTGGGCTCCCGTCCGATAATCTGTGTGTATGGTCTTAGTCATATCTCTCCGGTGGTCTGTTCTGTAATTCACAAAGGCGTTGTCTCTGCTGTCATGCCTCGGCTCCACCAAAGAATGCTCAGCCATAGAGGCACCTCTCGGGGTGTGCCTTCTCGCCCTTCTTCTGGTGACGCTACTTCTAGTCAGCACCCTCGCACTCGCAACAGAAGAGGGAGCATTTTGAGGCCTAGTCAATTTCTTGAACCCAGCTCTCCAGGTTCCTCGTCCTCGCCGTCCTTTGGTTCTGAAATCTTCACATTCAACTGCTCCCTGAACCATCCTCAGATCATTGCCCATGTATCTGTGCTCTTTCTCGAGGAAGCCCAAGAAGAGGGCGAATCCAGTGTTCTATGAGAGGACCAGGGAACATATTCGATACCAATTGCAGGTTCCTCAAGAGACATAGAAACGTCGGCCAGCGACGTCAATGACACAATGATGGAGCCTGCGCCCCTGGGTTCCACTGTGAACGAGGAGGCCCAAGCTCAGGACCTGGCTGATTGTGGATGGTGCAGGATTGTGGAGGAGACTCTGAAGCTTAATCTAAGATATGTAGCTTCTTTTCAGGTTATGCGGCCCAGTAGCGAGGGCTTTTTGTCAATACTGATAATTTTTTGTATAAGCTGTTGTGTCGAGGTCAATCATGTGTATTTTTTTGTAAAACTGGTAAGCTTAGAAAGGCTAAATTGTGTTCCTCTGGATCCCCTGCACGAGACTGCAAAACTTGGTCTTGTCCAACCTCTATGTTTTGGACACTTTTCTGTTTCATGCTGCCTTTCCTTCTAGAGAGCTGGTTCTTTTTGCTCATCATGTTGTAATTATACACCTTTAATGTGAATAATAGAATAGTCTTATTTTAGAAAAAAAAAAAAACATAATATCATGCATAAGATCATATATAATAATATATTTTATATATACTTTATAGTATTTAATCATATTTATTTAAAAAAAATTGTAAAGTCAAAATTTTCATTAATTTTTTTACTATTTTAAAATAATATAAATAATTTCAAATATTTATTTTATAAAAAAATAATCACTTATATTTAAAAATAAAATAAAATAATATCGTACCAAATCAAACGACAAATCTCTTCCTTTCCATAATTTCTAACCAATTATATTAATAAAATTAAATAATTTAAAATTAAATTTGTTTGACGAAAAAACCTATTACTCATTTCCTTCTTCCTCTAACTCCTAAATAATTAGACTAATAACATAGATCATTTATAACCAAAAAAAACCCAATAAAATTCGATTGAAAAACATCACAACATTGCTTAAAAAGGGAGCAATCCCATCGTTATTGCATTAAACAACTTTCTTTCTTGGGGAAATGCAATACCATAGTTCTCATTTGCATGTTATATTAAAAAATATTCTTGGTTCTTTTTGTCATTTCCAAGGCTCAAAATTAATGAAATGTCATATTGTTCAAATCCACGTTGTTGTTGTTTTTGTTCTCAAATAAATATCTATTATTTAATTATTATTAAAAAACCATAAGAGATAATTATAATGACTTCTCTAATCGAAAAAGATAGATGTTCTAAAATTATTTTTAATAAAAGAATGAGTGAAATAAAGAAATCATGGATGAGACAAAACAACAAATGGATGTAGCAATAAGAGATAATTATAATGATTTTTACAATGGAAAAAGATAGATGTCCTAAAATTATTTTTAATAAAGGAATGAGTGAAATAAAGAAATCATGGATGAGACAAAACAACAAATGGATGTAAAAATAGAATATTTACATCAATGCATGTCTCAAAAATAGCAAGGATTTGAAGAGTTATGTTATGGAGAAGTTTCGTAAGTATATATGGGGAAAAACGTTGGGTAGAAAGAAGTACTATGTTCAAGAATTTAGCCCCATGTGTGATCTCGAACAAAAAGAGTACATTGGAGCTAGGATTCCATGGAGAGCACAGATTCTTATTGTTCAATTAAGAACTAACTCACATCAATTACGGTGCAAAACAGGTCGGTGGAAAAGATCTAAAGAAACTTGGGAAGGGCGGGTGTGTACTTTTTGCACTTCTAGGGCAATGGAATCGGAAAAACATTTCATTTTGGAATGTGAAGCTTTCAGAGACATTAGAGACGGTTACAAAAGTATGTTAACATCAGTTCCTTGGCATTGTCTTTTCTGTGAAGGGACTATTAGAAGGTTGGGTTAGCTCATCATTAATTTGAATAATAAGAGGATTGACTTGCAAAAGGCAAAAAGCAGGGAAGTTATTGGTCTCATAGACTAGAACTAGTCTCATGGACGTTAAAATTTCTTTCATTCATTCAATGATTTCTAAAAGGATTGAATAGTGAGTATTGCATTTGTCGATCAATATATATGTGGAGTTAAACAAGGTCTCATTTCTTGTAATATAAAATTAAGTATAGATATTTTCCATATTAATTATGTTTTTTTAATATTTTTAATTTATTTTTAAATGCTAAATAATATGAAAATTAATTTAGGTTGATATTGATTGATAGATAAATTTATTAATTATTTGTCCATATTAATTATGCTTTTTAATAATTTTAATTTATTTTTAAATATTAAATAATATGAAAATTAATTTAGGTTGATATTGATTAATAGATAAATTTATTTTAAAAGTTTGAAATATATATGTGTGTGTAAAGTTTTGGTTGTTTCATTTCTTCAAAAAAGAATTACATAAAGAGTGGCTTTGTGTTATTAGTGTGCCCGAAGGAAAACTAGACCAGTAACACAAGTTTAATATTTTAAGATTACATAGTCTTCACTTAACCATACTTTATGACAATATAAAAAGACTGGAAAAACTATAAGCAAACCCCATAGGCATGCATACCTATCCTGACTGGAAATAGTTACAAAAGTGGGACATGGCTAAGCTATCCATAAGATTTATACTTAGGCATTATAAGGAATAGAAATATGGCACCCTTTACATTGCATTGATCGAGCCAATTATGCATCCAAGAGGCCACAAAGTACCTAGAGCTTGCCACACTAGGCCAATGCATTCCTAATGGGAAGGTTCCATTGCAAGTCATTTCTCCCATTATGGTGTGCTCTCACTGTAAGTTCCATAGACACCCACGAATGAACCCCTTTGCCAAGACCATAATGTTATGACTCCATGCATGTAGAACTTTCAAATGGTTGCCATTTTATGAGTTGGGTGTGTTGAAAATAATACTGAGAGCGGGGGTGAATCAGTATTATCTAGTCCTTTTACCAAATCTTCCTTATTTATACTTTGAATTATTTTTGCATATCAGTACCATAAAATAATGAGCATGAACAAGAGAAACAGACAGTCACATCAAAGAACACCAGATATAAGGTGGAAACCCAATGTGGGTGAAAACCACCTGCTGCAATATGTCTCTATCTTCTTTCAAATTAGAAACTCCTTTTACAATGGTCTTGTACTGGTGCAGTCCTTTACCAGTACGCAGGCTGCAACCTGCAGAGAGCTAAAACTCTCTCTCGTTTTCCAGTCTCTCCTGGAAGGGAGCTACAACCCCCTACTTCTTTTCTTACAAGGACCCCTTTTCATAAATTTTCAAACTGGGTCCATATACATGATATGATCATCAAGTACATATTGTTATGCTTCTTAACCTGCAAAGCAATACCGAACAGAGAATATGCGAGAAAAATACCCAGAACACAGAAGATGTGAAGAAAATATACCCAGAACACAGAATAACAATGATTTTATTACTCAGAGAGAAATGTTCACAGGCCTCTTCGAGGGGGCAACCTCCAATAGAGCAGAGCTC
>APFE031325764.1:0-14174 GCA_000404065.3 Pinus taeda | reverse complement strand
GAGTGTAATGTTGCATGGTGAAACCCTGTGGGATTTGGACCAGAGACTAAAGAGCACTATTCGTGAAGCTAACATGACATTGACGGATGCGTAGCATTGCGCATGGTTTGTGGCATCATAGACACCACATTTGAGGATGGCTCTATCACAACAAAAGATCTCAACCCAAGCTGAGGCATTGGAGATGACAATGAGGTTCCACGAGATCCCCATACCAGATCCAAGGTTGGTAGTTTAGTAAATCCACGCGCAACTTCAAAACCTAAGTTTAGAAATTACAAAGATTGAAGCAAGAAAGGGTGTCTCGACCGGAGGCACGCACAGAGGTAGAATGTCTTAAACGCAAGAGCCAAGGACACGATAAGGACCTTTGTCCTGTCTTTGTGTATTATCTAGTATGGGGACACCCAATGCCACTGAAATTGGAGGTACAAGTAGGACCAAGCACTTCACTTGCGCTCGGGTGTGCAATTTGTCAAATGGGTGGAAAACATGCAACAAATAACTGCCACTTATTAAAAAAGTATACCCAGACCCCGTAGCAGCTATATTGCAATTTTTTTCGATTAGTAGGACACGATGAGTGAACATGTCGAAGTTATGACTTAATAATGGAAAGAACCCCAGCTTACCGAATGCAGACTGAAGTGCAAAGAGGATTTCAAGGACACGGCCGGGGAAGAGGAATGGGGCTCAGGCAGGCCCACAGACAACTGATATGTTATAATTGTGGAGGGTTGGGACACTACGCTCGTGACTGCACTAACCCGACCAAGACTTTGTGCCCTTATTGTGAACAGTTTGATCATGAGATGGTGGATTGTCCAATGCTAATTGCCAAAATGTGTGAAAAGGGAGTGCTACAATCTCCGCTGACCCAAAATGTCCAGATGATGCGAGCAGAACCTCACGAAGAGGAACCTATTATAAATATGGTATTGAGAAGAAGCACAACTACAGAAGGCAATCTACGAAAAGAATGTGAAAAAAATGGAAAGAGTCACGACACTCGTTCAAAGGGACCAAATTCTGAGTCAGAACCATGGATGAAGACGCCGAGAGAAGCTCAGGGGAGCTTCATGGAAGCCTCTACTCCAAGTAGGAGGGATCAAACGGGGCCAGGAGTCGACCCCTCCATGATTACTACCTTTCTCGAAACATGCATGAAACTGATGTGAGATAGTAAAGTCATTCAAGGACTAGAGGAGATGATCACGAGGTGTGTCGGATCGGGTGAGCTGCATGTAGTCTGGAAAATAGGAAGGCTCTACGCACCAGACATGAAATGAGATCGATAGCGCAAATCAGCAAATATGAAATGGATCAGGTCATCCTGTACCTAGGCTCGGATGCAAACGTATTACCTAAGAAAACCTGGGAACGCATGGGCAAGACTGCACTACAATGGTCCCCGATTTAGCTACGAATGGCCAACCAACAAAAGATCTTACCAATGGGCCAATTGCAAGGGGTAACCACGGATATTGACGATGTAAGTACACACACCGATTTCGAAGTCATAGAGATTGTTGATGATAGTAATCCTTACCCTACACTGCTCAGGACTGATTGGGCGACAGACATGAAAGGGATCATTAACTTAAAAAGGTGGAAAATGACGTTAAAAAAGAATTCATTGTGAGTATTAGTTCCGTTGTACCCAGCCGATGGAGAACGCTACACCAAACCTATGCGTGATGAGGAAAGAAACGATGAACTAGATTGCATTTATTAGATAACAACACAAGACGAAGATCTGATGCATTCCGCAGAGGATCGAGGAGTCGTGTGGGAGCGCAATAGCACCTATACAGTGGATTCCGATGAGGAGATTAAGCGATGGCAGAACCGGCTGTAGGAAGCGACGACATTGAACTACAATATGATAACTTAGTCATTGCAACACGTAACCACCAAGGAATGACGAAGGTTGGAAGAAAGCGCCACAAGAGAAGAAAGGCATCTCGTCCAGACTGGCACAAAAGCAATGTAGTGGGTTGGAAGATGTGTTGCACACACTTAGTGGGGGCCCGCGGAAGCTGAAATGGAGGAGGTAGTTCCAGGTACAGACTGAAGGACGTGCGCGGTATCCAAGTTGGTATAGAATGGGCATACCTTACTGACGAAGCGTACAGGTGCTCATTAGGTGACCATCAACCCACTCGGATCTGTGCGTATCAGAGGATCGCACGGCCGAACAAGGAAGTCTCGTTATGACCAAGAAACCTAACACAGATACAACCCACCCTTCCAGGGACAACAATCACGGAAGGATTCAATAGCTTTGGGAAGCCATCTTGCATGGTAAAATGCAAATTGGAAGGTTAGAAGCATCAAAGGCCAGACTCCGTGCACAGAATGTCAAGTTAGATGAAACAATTGATAAGCTGCAGATAGAAGTCACCTATAGAGAGGAACTAATAAAGAAAACAAACATGGCTGACTCTCCTACCCTGCTACAAGCCGCGGTGCCGCTAGCATGGTTGTGCCCCCACCCGAGAGGACAAGGATGCACACACTGCAATTCGTTAGTAGAATCAAGGGAACACAACGGGTGCTCGCAGCCTGGGCTAGCCAAGAAATGGAAGACCTGTGCGAGAGATTCACCCCCCTGACTATCCATACGCGGCCCAGTCTGAGCACCCCACGGAATTGGAAGAGGGCATGGGACTATAAAACAAGCTACTACGAAGGTGCATAACATGGCCACAACATACATATAAGAATCGCACTTTTGTCCTTGGGGATTCGTTGGCATGAAGGAAAGATGGAAAGTGACTGTTACTGGTACTATTCATGATATGATGGCCCATTTAAGACACAATGGAGCAGGCAACGGGAAATTAAGACGAAGGAATGACCGCCAAAGTTGCATTTATGAGCTGCCGCATGGGAAAATAGTCAAATTCAAATTCAAAATCCTATATAAGCATAGTAAGGGTCACACTCCCATGATTTATCGTCCTGCAAGAAAGTCTCCTTAGGTCCGAGACAAGTGCAAGATGAGTCATGAGCAACCTAAAGCAAGTCTATGGTTTCAGGCATTGCCAAAAAATTACCGCGAAGCAATCCTCAAAGAAAGAAACCCTACTGCAGGTAGCCTACAGGAAGCCACACCGCAAACAGTCGAGCTCCCTAAATCACCCCAGACACCGAAGACCAAGAAGGACCCTCAAATTCTAGAACCAGTAAGATGGTCATTGCGACACCTGCACTTTGGCAACTTTGCTATGTAGGAAAAGGGTAAAACTATCACAATTAACAACGATGAGGAGGAGGAAGGTTCTCCCACATATGTCAAAGAAGTAAACCCTAAAGAGGATCCCATCTAGCCAGTGTGGTGACCCAAGTATGTGTTTGCAAGCAAGGGAAAGGTGAAACTACCTGCGAATCTAGAGGAATTCGACTCTATACTCATTACCCCAGCTCTTCCAAAAGCAGTCCCGATGGAAAGGTCGGTGGTTGACCGAATCGCGACAATGAAATTCGAAGACTGGGACCTCACAGATACCGTATAATTTCCCAACCTGGTGACTAATGCACTAATGGAGCAGAGTGTCGAAGGGACGGTGACAATTCTATAGCCAAATGAGTGGTTGTGGAAGGTGGATAAATCCAGGTTGCTTTGCCTCTTGTCTATTCCTCACTTTCCTCGGCCTCCTATCACAATGTTGGTCAGAAAGTAGTTGCTCAGTTTGGTTCATGAGGAAATATTATGGGTCGGTAAACCTGTCCACATCACAGTTGAACAGGTTCATCAGGTTTCGCACCTTCCCTGTGACGGGAGAGAACCCCCCGAAATTGTTGATCGAAGTGGCGATGTCGCGATGATAAAGAATTTGAAAAAGAAGTATAAGCTAGCTAAGGGGCAATGAGGGTACATTATTGACATCCTTTTCGATAACATGGTCTGCATCGCCACTCAGTTGCTAGCCAAAAATTAATGAGGAAATTTCGTGGCACTGAGGTTCCAGCGGTAGTCATTGCACTCACTAAGGCATGTGCAGCTGCAGTCCAGTTCAATTGGTCACAGTTTCTTTGTGAATATTTCTGACCAACTGTCGAGAGGTTTGGGAGGAGGACAAGACTTTCCATTATGTGTGGTTACTCATTTCCATTATTCTCGTCACTACTGACTTACCCGAAGATAGCCAGTTTCCTGCCTTGGAAACGAAGTGGGTGGAAGCAACTAGATATTCTTCCCTCTAGGCGACAAGGGACACAGGATGAATTCGAAATATCAAATTCTTTTGGATATTGATGGACACGAATGTGCGCCAATGGATTAATGAACTACCCCAGCTATCTGACGGGATCTATGAAAGCATGAAGCATATTGCCAAGTTTAAAGCAGACATGAATCGTATTTACATTAAGGCACACAAGGAACCGGCACAGGCCTGGACCTCACTCCGCTTTATTTCCATTGATGACGTTGCAGATGGGGCTGTGGATACCTAGCCACCGGCATGCGCAGACCAGAGGCAGTAGAATGCAACAAGGCTGCTATCTGCCAGCAAAAAGGAGGAAGCTAAGCATGTCCTGCAACAAAAACAGAATGAACAACTTGTCGCGGAAGTTCAGACAGCTCGAGAAGCGAAGCGGGTGACAACAGGACAGACACCACCAAGAGGGGCTATGTCGACAATAGCCAAAATGAGTGAGAAGTTGCCCACTGAGATGATCGCAAATGTGCCACCAGAAAATGGCACAACTTCACCTTTGAAGCGGCCAACACAACAAGAAAGGTTGAAGCCATGAAAAAAGGCAAAGGCATCCATGGTGGACAGTAGAGTGACCACCCTAACTAAGGGGGACCTAAATGATATAGAAAACACTGTGTGGGACGTCGCTCAGGATGCTACCAATGAAACCATGTCTAAGCAACAGATTGTGTTGGGGGAGCTCCATACGCAGTAACAAGAACTTGGAACAAGGATCGTGCCAATGAGCACCAGCACTATGCAGGGGGTTCCTGGTATGTCAGCTGTTGAACCATTGTTGAAGGCCCAAATGGCTCATTCCATCACAATTTTGGCAGGAGCACTAATCACTGCAAATGCATAGGACCATGTTATGCTAAAAGGACTTAAAGGGTTGGGATTAAACGTGGCTTCTCTACCACGAGAAATTTTGCAGCAGCTCCAGGACAGTGCCACCATGGAGCTTTGCACCAGGGTCGGCTGCCCCAAACACGTACTCCAGGAACAGAGAATTAATATCGAACAACTGCACCTCCAATGGGACAAAGTATTTACGCAAAAGCAACAGGTGGAGAAGGTCGTAGCAGAAGCTTGTTCAAGTGCCCATGAACTAGAGATTGCAATGGAATTACGTATCGAGACACAAATCCAGAAATTGGCTACGACATTCCGACTCGCAAAGGAGGAGGCCGCGTGGATCCAGTGTGAAATCAACATGCAGATTGCGGACTTAAAACTGCAGGTTCCACCGACGCCACCACCGGAGATCCTAGAGAAACAAAGGAACATTATTATTGTGGAACATTATTACACGTTCAATGGAAGAATGTACCGTGCTGCTCACTTAGTAGATTATCACGCTCACATCCCTTTAGGAGGATCAAACACTTCATCGATTGGAAACTGAGGTCAGGAACTTCAATAAGCTTACGATCAGATCCATGGATCCGCACAGACTGTTGCGATTACGCAACACTTGGCTAAGATACAGGAAGCTTAGGATCTTAAAATCTAAGTTGTTACCGCCAGAAAAAAGGAAGCAGTGATTAAAGCCCGTGTTCAGCCTTGGCTAGATGATGCATTTGCAGTTTCAACCACTATCGAGCACAAGGTAGCCCGCATGTAGGCCGATTATGCCACCTTGGAGACAACAGAGAAAAAAACCGAGGTGTCATCGACACACATGGAACAAATGCAATGAATGACGGACGAATTTGCTGCTAGCACTAGCAACGCACAAAGGCTTTTAACCAATCTCTGCGCAAAGTTGGTAGCACCAACTAAGTGACTCAGGATGAGTCATGATGATTGTGTTGGGGGACCATTGGGTAGCAGAAGCCCCATGTAATGGTCATGGGGCACGAAGCCCGTAAGTTTGGGAAAAGCGAAGGTAAATATTTCACGAGAAGCGCAAAGCGCGATTTGTAGCTGGTCGAAGTCAAAGGGTAGTCCACCCAAAAATAATGTAAAGAAATCTAAGTTGAGTAAGCCCACTCATGGATCACGGTCCATGGAAAAGTATAATAAAGCGAGGCTCTATAGGTAGAGGTAGCTAAGTTTTGGATATGATCTTAATGTAATGGGTTTTTGAGAAGAACAATCTGTAAGCGTCTGTAAGTCCGAGTCGAGAGTGTGGGTAGTGGATAGAGGCTCTGCAGCTGTGTGCGCAGAGGCCTGGAAGAGTCCGTAGTTATGTGCGTGGACCCCTATAGTTGAGTGCATATGGAAGATCTGGATGTATTGGTGAAAATAAATAAAGATAAGCTGCTTTGATAATTCTGTGTTAATCCAAAGTATTGTAGATCTAGCCTTTTGTATGGTTGATATCCCTATTTGATCTATGCACATAAGCTTACCTTTTGAATACATGTGAATTTGTGGTTAATCAAAGTATGAAAACTGGGTAAAGCTAATAAATGTTTTCTTAAATACCTTTCTAATTAATACTTCATCACATAGATCAGATCTGTAAATAGCGTGCTAATAACTAGTAAAGATTATTCCGGGTTTGGATCTGGGTGAAACAGGATAGAGCAATGCTGCGAAACAGTGCGCAAACCCTCCATATCACATCTAGACATCCCAAGGGTGTGGAAACCTAGTTCTAGAACCCTCCCTTGCTACCTCGGGTGAGACCTCAGTCTGTGCTCCACAGACTGTTGCCAAAAGGGCCGGTAGCTGCGAGATTTGTTTGACTAAATAATTCTTCCAAACTTGGGTCAAGCCCATATAAGTCAACAATGCTCCCTCCAAATTTAAGGAAGTCATTTGAGATGTATTCTCCACCTCTGTTAGTCCTAAGGACTTTGATGTAATGTCCTCTTTGCTTCTCAACAAGAGAATTGTATTTTTGAAAGCGCTCAAACACTTCACTTTTCTATTTTAGGAGAAAGACCCACATCTTCCTTGTGTAGTTATCTATGAAGGTCAATACATAGTGGATAACACCAATTGATGGTGTCTGCATTGGTCCACATAAGTCTAAGTGGACAATCTCCAAAGGTGCCTTTGCCCTCACTGACTTTCCTACTGGAAATGTCTCTCTATGTTGCTTCCCCAAGATACATCCTTCAGATATGCTGTCCAATTTTTCTATGAGTGGTAAACCCTTCACCATGCCTTTGCTATGCAACAAATTCAAACCTCCAAAGTTGAGATGTCCAAATCTCAAGTACCATAACTAGTTGTCATCTTTTACCTTTGCTTGAAAGTTTACTTGTGTGGCAACTGCCCCTTTTCTTCCATTTTCATGTGAGTTCATAGATAGTTGTGCTTGTGCACCTTCTTTCTAGAAATATGATATTATTTTCAGGGGAAACATTCTATTTTCTGTCATCTGAACCTTTGCAATCAACTATTTACTTGGAGGCCTATCCAAAATTGTGCACACATCATTTTTGAAGAAGACATTGTAGCCTTTCTGCATGAGTTATCCAACGCTCATGAGATTATGTTTCAGATCGGGGACAAATTAAACATGAGAGATGCATTTCTTCTCCCCCTTCTTTGTTAGCATATTAACTCTACCTTTTCCCATGACAAAGACTTTGCTATCAGTCCCTAATGTCACTTCTGATTTCACACTTTCATCTAGATCACAAAACATTTCTATGTTTCCTGACATGTGGTTGCTACATCCTGAATCTAGATACCATATATCACTTTGTTTTTGTTGTGCTACATTACAGGTTAAAAACATGCTATCATGGTTCTGATTTTCTCTTGTGAAATTTACACTTGGTTTGTTATTTATATTGTATTTCTTCTTTCTACATTCATTTCCATAATGACCATACTTCTTACAGTAATGACATTAAACTTGATATTTATCATACCTCTTACCTTGTGCTTGATTTTGGCTTGGGCCTTGACCTGGATTTCGATTGTTGCCTCTTCCATTTGAGCTTGAAGTGCTGCTTCTTCCACCTCTGTGTGGGCTTCTTCCTCTTCCTCTAGCATATGATCTTCCTCTGCCTCAACCTTGACCAAATGATACTTGTGTCTTGAAGGCATGCTCCAATGAGGAGCTTGGTGCTCTATTCAGTCTATGTTCATGAGAAATCAATGATGCATTAAGCTCATCCACTAAGAACTGTGAGAGATCCTTTGTCTCTTCTATGGCCACAAAAATGGCCTCAAACCTTGCTAGCAAACTTCTCAAAACTTTCTCAACTATTCTTCTTTCCTCAAGTGTCTCACCATGAAACCTGATTTGAGTAACCAACCCACTTACATGTGTAAAAAATGAGTCTATATTATGAGACTCTTTCATACAAAGCGTTTCAAAATCTCTCCTCAACATTTGCAGCTTTGTTGTCTAGACTTTTTCCATGCCTTGGTAGGCTCTCTGGAGGGTGTCCTGTGCTTTCTTGGACTTTGTTGCTATTGGAACCTTTGGTAAAATACTTTCATGAACTGCTTGGAAAATATAAAATAGGGCTTTCGAATTATTCTTCCTATTGTCCCTTAGCACATCTCTTTCTTGTTGAGATAAGGCATTGTATGCTGCTGCATCTGCTGGTTCTTGAAAACCATTCTCCACCAAATCCAAAATATCTTGAGAAGAAAACAGGGCCTTCATTGTAATAGCCCAATAATCATAATTTTTTCCATTAAACTGAGCTATTTGAGTATTATTCAAACTTGTGCTTGATGTTGCCATTTATGGGTGTAAAAAAATGCTTCCTACTTGCTGGTAAATATGCTAAAAGGCAATGGGAGCTCAAAACAATTTTCGCTGTTAGTAAAAACACTTGTTTTTACACTAACAAAGATTAACCTTCTTTGATACCATGTTAGAAATTATTTGGGAGATTTAATTTTCATTTTCGCGGAGGGGAGAGGCAGAGAGTTATGAATTTCGCGAAACAAGGTTTGCGCATCGCGAAGCTCATTTTGCAAAGCTAACTTTGCCCACCACGAGGCTATTTCCTAGACTTGAATTTTGCACACCGGGCAACTATTTCAGAGACTTATGAACAACATTTATTCATGACAAAAATGAGGAAGTAGGTTTTGGAGAAACAAAATAAAAACTTGGTATTGAATTCTAAACATGAAATACATTTACATGAGACTGTCCCTCATTCAACAAGTAAAATAAAAGTTACACTGATTTAAACTTACGCGGAATAACACACAGTAAAACAGAGTAACTGTTGTTTTCACACGCCCACCAAAATTTGCTCCAGCATTTTCTCCACAGAGACTTGTGCTCTTTTTATTACCTCTTACTCTCTAACCTCTCTACTATACTATCAAAATGAAATTTACATTCATATTTTACACAACATACAATTTTACATTTAATTCATGACAAAGAAAAATAATTAATGTGATGTTGTTGTTGAGTGTGTTCAGAATTGCGCAGGTGTTTCTGGAGTGTGGGAAAAGGTTGTTGAATGAATTCTTTCCCATATCTCTTTACAAAAGTACATAACTTCTTTAAATTCCTTTGCTAAGTTTCTGAATGGTTCACGTCTTGCTTCAGTCCTTCTATCTTCAAGTAGAGACGCAACCAGCAAAAATATGTCTGACAGGTATGGCTGCTGTCAGGCTGTTTATTGTGGTGGTTGGGATTATTATTTCCAACAACAAGGATGCCTCAACATAAATTACATATTAACTACCATGAAGCAGTATGAAAGTTTAGGGGTTGTAGCTCGTTCTTATGCTATAGCACTTGTAAAAAATAGTTAATAGCACTCATTGTCTAATTATATTTTAAAGTAGTCATTGCATGCTATGTCATATATTTGATTTAGATTTCGAAAATATATTGTGTTAACTTTCTCTGTCGAAGTGTTTAATTTAAGAAATTAGGACCATTTTAGAAAAAATATAAGTAACAAATTTAGTGTTAACAAACTAATCCTTTTTATTTAGGGTAATTTTTTTAAGTTACAAATGTAGTTTAATTTGTGACACACAGATATATGTTAGACATGTGTTGCTATTGAGGTCAAAATATGTCAAATGAAGTCATGGATTAGTGAAGATTAGTTGTGGTAAATTAGTAAAACCATGCTTTTTGGAGCAACATATTTATAAGATTAGCTCACACACTCCTAGAAATGATGCAGTTGGATAGTGCTCTTGGATAGTTGTAGTCAAATTTCTAAATTCAAAAGTCAAAATTTTGGTTCTTGCCCTAGGCTTCTCAACATAGTCAACATATATGTGGCAAGAGTAATCACGTGGGTTCATAGGTGGACCAATGTAAAGCTCAAGAAGGGTGGAAAGTGATCCCACCATGGGACACATCATGCTAATAGGTTTCACCGAGAAGTTTCGAAAAGAGACCTAAAAATATATTTCCAGATGGAGTCATCTACTAAGGTAGAGGAATTTCCAAGATGGCCAAAAGTGGTTGGAATCTGGGCAAAAAAATTTCAAAAAATATTGTAGAGGCAGTTTTTGAATTGTGTTTTTGATGGTGGAAATTGATTCAGAACCATCAAAAACTTCTAGGACAACTAAAATTTTGAAGCTTAACAACTATAACTTGGATTTAGAAAAATCCTTGCCGGATTTTCTCTAAATTTGACCGAAATTTCCATAACTTTCCAGGAAATTCCTCTGGCTCATTATACTATGGCTTTCCAGATTGACAAAGGAATAGATGAGGTCCCGATGAAGCACGTGATTGGCAGAAGCCATTGCAGTGGAGGAAACCATATAAACATAACCTCGACAATTTAATCTTGGCAGTTTCCATTGGAGTCACAAGTTTTATTTTTTGGGGAGACAAAAATATGTCTGTTAGTTGAAATGAGGACTTCTCATCCTGGACCTTAATTTTCTATCCCAACCTATTATATTTGTATCAAGAAAAATCATGGAAAAACAAAGGCCTCTAACCGCCTTGCCGATGTATGATGACATGTAGTCTTGAGAGCATGAAGAAATCACATGAGGAGATTTGGTATTATGTCGTTGGTTGACATAGGTGATGAGGAGCGAGAGTGTCAACATGAAATCAACATATGAATGTCTCGTGATATGTGGCACTAATAAGATGATGACACATGGCATGATGATTTGCAATTTTCGGATGGCCAAATGCACTAAAAATAGGTGACATGTGGCACCTATCAGCAACTTGAACATGGAAATCATGTATCTGTGGTAGACACAATAGTGCCGACATGACCCTGGTATTTCAGACAGAGTAGTGGAACATGTTGGCAGGGACTGGTAATCCTGATGGATTTTTGATTGGTCGAAAGTAGCAGGTGAATGACATGAGCCAACAAGCGACAATCCCCACATGAGACATAAAACCATAAGTTTTTCCCTAATGGTTTGAAAAAGAGATCCATTGTAAATGGTTAGGGAGATGGGCGTACAAGACAGAGAAATCAACGACAATTAATGACATAAAAAATTGTCCTGGGAGATTGAGGAGATGATGTCACCCTAAAGGTTTGACCCTGATGATTTTCAAATGAGGCATATTGGAAATGATCGATAAAATGAGACTACGGTAGAAGAAATATTCATGGTAGTTGAAAATTCATGCAAATGATAGAACTTGCGCCATGGGTTGCTTTTGTGAACATTTATAGTGTTAAATGCCTTTGGGCTTTAGGCCTTTTATAAAGCATATGTCTATAATGCATAAATGAGTTGGTTATTATATGAATAAAGGGGCTTATGCTGAGGGCCTATCACATGAATGAATCGATACTGCTAAAAGTGGTATATTTGACACCTTTGTGCCTTATTTGGTGGAAAACACCTATGGGCATTAGGATTTGAGCAATTTAGAAGCATTTTGGCATAGTGTAATGGTCAAATCCAGCAGTTTGTCAAATTTAGAACTACAAATCAAACTTGTGGTAAATTTTGTAATGTACCAGAATTGAAGAAATCAGAAGTTTGAATCAATTTTTCATATCAAGACAATAGATCAAAGATTGAAGACAACATGAACACATCAATAATACTTTATAGAATTGAAATATAACTAAAAATTAAGAGCTCGTGCATGTTAAGGGTTGAACTTAACTATAGTTCTAAATCTAAAAACATCAACTTTTATTCTTTATAACTAGAAATTGATATAATGAGAAGGTTGTTTCTGGTGAACGGATGAGAAGGTTAAAGATAAGAGCAAGTGTTGTTTTAATCATGATATTTGTGATTTTGATGTGGTTGAGATATGTAAGTAACAAGGTGTTTAAGAGAGAAAAAAAGAGTATATATACAAGGAAGGCATTGAGCTGTCAGAGAGATGAAGTTGTATTATAATATGTAAAAAAAAATTGACTTGAGTTTGAAAATTTTATGAAAGATAGATAAACATGGATAATAAGTGGGTGCTTATACTTTATGGAGTGGATTCTTCTATTTGGGTAGGTGTCTGCAAAATAGCTTGGGGGTGGGAACCTTCATAGGTGGGTGCTTGGAAAAATAAGGAGTGAGTCCTTCTTGTAAGCGTATCAAACATATACAAAGAGGGAGTGGGTGCTTCCTGCTACTAGCTACTAGCAAAACCAATTAGGGACTAGTGCTCATTTCAGCAGGTGATGATAAATTAGGGAGTAGTAATGTCCTTTTGGTGGGTTCCAAATAATGTTGTAAAATTAAGTTGAAGCTTTTGTTAGGGCCATATACTAGCGTAACCCCTTATTCTTATTATTACAACCCCCTTATTATATTGATGTACCCATGTAGTTCCCATATTGTTACTATTGTGCCCCATAGAAGCCCACTATTGTTATTATTGTGCCCTTACATTATTATTGTTATGTCAGCTCTAATTATATTATGACCCTTAGATCCTAATATAGAAAGGAGGTTTTTCATTTGTATCATCCAAGAATTGTTCATTTTGTAATGTAAAGGAGGCTTCCCCCTCGAAGAGGCTAATTCTAAGGTTGAAACTATCTTTTCTATCTTTTTATGAGTTGGTTTCATACATTTGGTATCAGATTGGATCTAGGGTTTCACTGCTCCAATAGGTCATCATTGAATTTTCACTATAACTTTTTTCTGCAATGTTTCAAAAGAGAAAACAAAAAAACATTTGAATGAAATCGCACTTAGCCTTGGTCCGAATTTCAGAGTTTTTTCGCTATATTTTCGGAGATATGATCTAAGGAAGTTGTCTTTTTGCAACTCTGAATTTACATTCCAAACAGTGTCCTGGGGTAAATCATCATTACTTTCTCTCTATCATTGGAATTTAAATTTTTTTAGAAGGTATGAAAGAGGACCAAATTGTAGTTCATTTATATGTTTTAGATCCTAAGGTCGAAACAATAACATGTGGAACTTCCTACAAGTTTGCTCTTCGGAAAAGGTATATAATCGGGTCATCTTGGGATATTGTGCATAACTCTTTCTTGGAGAATCTAAATTTGATCAGACCGATGGAATTGGAAGAGGACATAGAGGTATACTGTAGATCACAATTTCAGAATTGGAAGAGCCAAAATTACAGAGTTATAGTCATTTCAATATTGAGCTCCTAAAATCAAGAAAACGCTATATGAGGAAGTTTGATGGCAAGGATCCAGTAAATTGGATACTTCAAATGGAGAAATATTTTGATCTACATGGTGTACCACTATTACAAAAGGTATGTATTGCATATTCATATTTAGAATCAGATCAATTTTTATGGTATAAAGGGCTTTGTTCTCGTAAACAACTTGTTACGTGGTCAATTTTCACGGAGGAAATGATAGCACATTATGAGGATACAAAGAGAAACACCTTCTTTAGAGCAACAATGCAACAATGGGAAAGAGTAAAAGGGCTTTATTACATAATGGAGAGCAAAATTATGGAAACCAGGAAGCATACCCCTCACAACTATAAAGATGGAAGTGTTGTTTCTCCTAGCCTTCCACAACCTACAAGGGTTACACAACAACAGTTGGAAGAAAAAAGAGAAAAAGGTCTTTGTTACAATTGTGATAGCAAATGCACTAAAGGTCATAAGTGTGCTGAGAAGAAATTATT